>ML814173.1:94531-129562 GCA_009831015.1 Picea engelmannii | reverse complement strand
ACCTGATACACTTTGTTTTATTTGGCTGCCTGTCGGTGTCGTTTGCTGCCTTTCTCCACGATTTCAGTCCATGCAAAGGCTTGAACGGAGCACTATGGTTTCAAAGTTTTATTTTCGTGTGTAGTTGAGACATGTAAAGATCCTTATAAGGTTATATTGAGTTGAAGTTAAGGATTTATGATTTCTCCTCCTCGAAGAGAAGGCTCTCAGATGCTAGGTTAAGAACTTTGTATGTTATTGATATTGTTGTTTACCAGTTACATTATTTTCTCCATAGCCATATACTGTCTTGAACTAATGTCCTATCTTTTAGGAAGTGCAGAATTGGCTCATTTTGTCCAGTCTTTTGTTTGTAATTTCAGCAATATCTCCAAATTTTTTGTGATTTTTGCCTTTTTATGAAAATTACGTATCCCAGTAGTGTTAAAATCCATACGTGTTGTGCTTAAAAAAAACTTCTGGATGAGAAATAACTTATCCCAGTAGTGTTAGAAATCTATACGTTTTTCTTAACAAAGTTTTTGATAAGTACTGAGTTTTGGATAAGAACTGTGGAGTTTTTAATGGTTGGCTGGCCCAACTGAGTGGCACTAAATAATTCTCGAATCCGTCGCAATCTTCTCGAAGACAATGATTTGAACTGTATATTACATATTTGTTTTCCTTATTTTCATTCTTACGATCGATTTTGTCGGGTGTAGATAATCTATACATTGCAGTTTTAAATGTATAGATGGATTTAGTGTTATACATTGCAGTTTTAAATGTATAGATGGATTTAGTGTTATACATTGCAGTTTTAAATATATAGATGGATTTAGTGTTATGAAAAATATATAATCCAATCTTGAATACACAGATAATCCGTTAAAGAAAATTTCTATATTACTTGGACTGAGCAATTTTGATAAATGATATCAACAATTTTATTGGTTTTTTCCGATTTCTAACCAGTTTATAAACAAAATTAATCGAATGATATTAATGAATGTATCTCAACGCCCTTCTGTTTGACATTAATGAATGCTTCTCAAATGAGAATTTGTTCAGGGAATGCTTTGTTTTATACATGAACTTCTATTTGACATTAATGACTGCTGCTCTTCTCAAATGAGAATTTGTTCAGGGAATGCTTTGTTTTATACACCAATCCTATTTCAAGGGACATTCGGTGTTTTTTAAATGAGAATTGGGTGCTTTGTATTCCATAGTCTAATTGTAGGGATTTGTCATGGTAGTTAGATTTTTTAGTTAAGAATTTTTTCTCGAAGGTAGGAACATTTGGAAAAACATAAAGAAATTTTGATATTTTGGGTTAGAAATTGAAATTTGTATTATGAGATTTTTTCTCCAAGAAGTATTCTACATAAGAAATTTTGAGATTTTGAGTTAGAAATTGAAATTTGTATTATGAGATGAAATATGGTTAAGAACATGTTATTAATCCTCTCTTAAAAAGTTATAAGTTCAAATCCAAAGGAAGATTAAAAATTGAAAATTGTATTATGAGTTGAAACTTGTCAAATTCAAAAGAGGTCACAAGTTCAAATCCAAAAGGAAGTAGATTCAAATCCAAAAGGAAGTAAATCCAGAGAAAGATGTAGATTTTACCAATGTTTTGTAAACTTTACCAATGTTATTAGGATGTGGAGTATCTTTTCATGGGACTTAATGCTGTTTGACAATGACAATCACTCTTCCTACCAGATTCTCTATGCATTGCCCTTTGATAAAATATTTTTTAGGTTCTTTGACACAAACCATTGGCATGCATATTGCATTTGATACATGAAGATGGGCATAATGAGCATATGAGTTTCATGGACCATCCATGAGACCCCATGTGAGACTTATGGACCATACACTCATTGTCATGTGTCTCACATGGACCATCAGAGCCATATGTATGTTCTCACATGAGACATTAGGACCATACACACATTGTCGTGTGTGTCTCATGGACCATCCATCAGACCCATATGTATGTTCTCACATGAGACATTTAGCCCATCTCCATGCATTAAATGCAATATGTATGCAACATGGTGAATGGCTTGTGTTGGACGAAGTGGAAAGTTTTTTGGCCAAAGTGCAGTGCAATATCTATGGCAATGGATAATGTACCTTGCTGCAGTCTGAAAATCTCTCATTTGTGGAGGAACGGTTATTTGTGCATTGAACCTATAAGTTATTTGTGCATCGAACCTTTGTTGTGGCCACCTACAACCAATGATGCAAAATAACCATATTTCTCTAACGAGTGCTACAAACATTTTGTGAGTTCAATGTTTGGTGGCATGGCACATGAAGTCAATGCATAGCATGGCATGACATGTGAAGGAAAGGCATGAAATGGCGTGGCATGTGAAGGCAACGCATGACATGGAAAGGAAATACAAAGCATATGATGGAAAAAGGCATGTCATGGCACATGAAGGCATGTCAAGGCATGGCTTGGAAAGACAAGGCAAGGGCTCACTTGGCAAGGCTTGACTTGGCAAGACAAGGCAAGGTATGGCATTGCATGCAATGGCATGGAAAGCCAAGGCAAATGAAGGAAATGAAAGGAATGACATTGAAAGGAAATGCATGACATGACATGGCATGGAAAGGCAAGGCATGACAAGGAAATACAAGGCATGGGATGGCAAGGCATGACATGGCACATGAAGACAAGGCATGGCAAGGAAAGGAAAGACATGGCTTGGCAAGGCATGGTATGGCATGGCATGTAAAGGACAAGGTGATCAAGGTGGATATTGGTGGCTACACACTTGTTTCAACTGGTTCCTTTTGTCAGTTTTTAGTTCAACACGTTTTTTTGTACTTCTTTGTAATAGTGGGTTCTACACTTTTGAGGTTGTCTGGATCCCTACACATCTTCCAAGTGGATACTGGTGGTCTCCCACCTAATCCAAATGGCTTATTTTGTATGTTTTCATGTCAACACATTTTGTTGTACTTCTGGGACCATTTTGGGGCTCTAAATAGTGTTATTTTGGCTCGTCACAGTCAAAATGTAGACCACTTAAGAGTTTGACGATGTAATGCACAGTTCTAAAAAGACCTTTCCAACGTGCTATAACGTGTCTAAAATAGAGATCGTATGCAAAAGATACGACCCCGACAAGTTAATGTACTAACTTACTCAAATGCGGCCTACATGACTTTTAACATTTCATCTCTTAGGGTTAGGTTTTTGGATGTCTAGGGTTTTGACATTCTTGTTTAACATAAAAAAGCATTAAGAGCTTCATTGTAATCATCTTCTTGCGAACGAGCGTAGCCATCACATCTCTTTTTAGAGATAAAGTTGTCACCATTCTAGCGAGCCTTGCACTTTGGATTTTTACAGTCTCTTTACAATTCTTTCATTAATAGAAATCAAGTATTGTTGTATTTCTTTGTTTTTGGAAAGTTTCATGAGTAGTTCATTGTAATTTCTCTACTTTAATTTTGTTCGGAACATAATTTGTATCACAAGGCATGACATAGCATAGCATGACAAAGCATGGCATGGGATGACATGGAACGTGAAGGCAAGGCAATGCATGACAAGGAATGGCATGGCAAGGCAAGGCATGTCAAGGCAAGGTATGACAACGAAATACAAGGCATGGGATGGCAAGGCATGACATGGCATGGCATGGCACGTGAAGGCAAGGAAAGGCATGGTGAGAAAAGGCATGGCATGACATGGCATGGCATGGCATGGCACATGAAGGCAAGGAAAGGCATGGTGAGAAAAGGCATGGCATGGAAAGGAAAGACATGGCTTGGTAAGGCATATCATGCAATGTCATTTCCATGCCTTGTCATGCCATGCTATTGCATCCCATTGCAATGTCATTTCCATGCATTTTCATTTCCATGCCAATGGTATTCCATGGCATGGCATGGCATGTAAAGGGCAAGGTGATCAAGGTGGATATTGGTGGCCACACACCTGTTCCAACTGGGTCCTTTTGCCAGTTTTTAGTTCAACACGTTTTTTTGTACTTCTTTGTAATAGTGGGTTCTACACTTTTTAGGTTGTCTGGATCCCTACACATCTTCCAAGTGGATATTGGTGGTCTCCCACCTAATCCAACTGACTTATTTTGTATGTTTTCATGTCAACACATCTTGTTGTACTTATGGGACCATTTTGGGGCTCTAAATAGTGTTATTTTGGCTCGTCGCAGTCAAATTGTAGACCACTTAAGAGTTTGACGGCATAATGCATAGTTCTCGAAAAGACCTTTCCAATGTGCTATAACGTGTCTAAAACGGAGATCGTATGCAAAAGATACGACCCCGACAAGTTAATGTACTAACTTACTCAAATGCGGCCCACATGACTTTTAACATTTCATCTCTTAGGTTTAGGTTTTTGGATGTCTAGGGTTTTGACATTCACGTTTAACATAAAAAGACATTAAGAGCCTCATTGTAATCATCTTCTTGCGAACGAGCGTAGCCATCACATCTCTTTTTAGAGATAAAGCTGTCACTATTCTAGCGAGCCTTGCAATTTGGATTTTTACAGTCTCTTTACAGAAATCAAGTATTGTTGTATTTCTTTGTTTTTGGAAAGTTTCATGAGTAGTTCATTGTAATTTCTCTACTTTCATTTTGTTCGGAACATAATTTGTATCACAAGGCACGACATAGCATAACATGACAAAGCATGGCATGGCATGACATCGAACGTGAAGACAAGGCAAAGCATGACAAGGAATGGCATGGCATGGCATGGCAAGGCAAGGCAAGGTATGGCAATGAAATACAAGGCATGGGATGGCAAGGCATGACATGGCATGGCATGGCACGTGAAGGCATGGTGAGAAAAGGCATGGCATGGAAAGGAAATACATGGCTTGGTAAGGCATATCATGCAATGCCATTGTCATGCCATTTCCATGCCTTGTCATGCCATGCCATTGCATCCCATTGCAATGCCATTTCCATGCATTTTCATTGCCATGCCATTTCCATGCATTTTCATTGCCATGCCAATGTTATGCCTTGCCAAGGCAAGGCAAGACAAGGGAAGCAAGGAATGGCAAGGCGAGGCATGGCATGGCATGGCATAACAAGGTAATACAAGGCATGGGATGACAAGGCAAAGCAAGGCAAGGCATGGCATGGCATGTGAAGGCAAGGAATGGCAAGGCATGGCAAGGCAAGGCATGTCATGGCATGGAGAGGCAGGGCAAGGCAAGGCAAGGAAAGTCAAGGCATGGCATGGCAAGTGAAGGCAAGGCATGACATTTTAATGAAGCAAGACAAAAATACCATAACAACCATAAAATGAAGCCAAAATTTTGATAATTTATAAATCTAAAATATTTGTTCAATTATTCTCTTAACATACATGTGGTCATTCAAGTAAACCATCAAGATCACTTCTAATATTGATTGTCTCCATTAATTTCTCGTGCTCAAAGTAAGACAAGAAGTAGTGTACCTTTGATGAGTTCTTACTTGGCATTGTTTATAGTTGGAGGTTTGTACCAACAACCAAGTTCGTAAAGTGGTATATGACTTAACATAGTTTATAATCTTGAAATACCTAACCACCTTTCTTTGATGTTCTTTCATCCCTTATAATCTTGAAATACCTAACTACCTTTCTTTGATGTTCTTTCATCCCATGTCAGATACTATCCTTTAATAACCATTGACTCAAACGGAAATTCATTGCCTTCGGAGTCTGTTACTGATTGCACGAGGGTCTGCTTTCCCTTTAAGCAATGTGCCAACCAATAATCATTTCCCCATTCATTATCTTTCGGGGAAACCACTGCGTATATGTGCCCTGCAAAAAATTGAGTGCCAACATGTCAGTCCACTAAGTGACCAAAGCATAAAATATTGATGCTAGTTATTCAAAATTTAATGGAAGGTTTCAATGAACCTAGCAGTATGAGATCTAAGACATGATCAAAATCTGTTGAAACACTTGATTGGTCCTCATCAAACTGGGATAATTTCGTAGTTATATGTTGACCAATGGAGAGTGATACATGATCTCATCTATCAACCCAGTCTGTCAATTCACAATCATTTCATTCATTATTACTACATGGACCACAGAAGCAAGAGAGTTTTCTCGTCCATATTTCAACTATTGCATTATTTGATGTTCTAATTGAATGGAATCCACAAGTGCCTTGGATTGTTTTACATTCATACCCCTGTGATCGATCTAGATCGACCACCTTTCGAAAATATCTATGTACATGTCATTTCCTGTGTGATTGGTATTCACGGGTTCTCGTTCCTTCTCCCATTATTGAAGAACACCATTAAACAATGGATTTTACATCTCGAATTATGGAAGTAGTTGTGAACTTCATTTCTGTAAGATAGCTAGAGAGGTAGTGGGGGGGCCCAAAGGGCCTATAGTGATAATAATGGAGGTCATTCAATGTAAAGTGGACTAAGTCTACTCTATTATTAAATAAGACCCACTATGGTAGTTAGATATAATAAATGTAAGAACACTTCTTAGAAGGTTCTACTTCTATAAGATTCATTCTCTAGAATGTTCTTAGGTGATGGTAACACTATATAAAGGGGTTCAAGCAATGTAATGAGACATAGAGAGAAGTATTGTATTTGGAGTGGTAGCTCAATAGGAGGATGTCCCTTCGAAGAGGCAAGTGAACAGAAGATGATCATTTCCATAATAGGATCCATTGTATGGTGTTGCCCTACCTCAAGGGTTTAATAGTAATAATTTTTTTTTTGCATATTGTTCTTATATATCTGTTGTGGTGCTTTTGTATTCAGTCTTTGGTTTTTAACAAGTGGTATCAGAGCTTTGATACCACTTGTTAAGAATCAATGATTGAATAGATCTACAAATATAATCACTACAAATATTGAATACAAAATAGATCCATAGAGCAAGATAGAAGAAACCACATTTTATTAGAAGAAAACCCTTGAGGTAGGGCAACACCATATAATAGATCATATTATGGAAGGGATCATCTTCTGTTCACTTGTCTCTTCGAGGGGGCATCCTCCTATTGAGCTACCACTCCAAATACAATACTTCTCTTCATGTCTCATTACATTGCTTGAACCCCTTTATATAGTGTTATCATCACTTGAGAACATTCTAGAGGAGGAATCTTCTAAAAGTAGAACCTTTTAAGAACTCCTCTTACATTTATTATATCTAATTACTCATTTATTATATCTAACTACCATAGTGGGTCTTATTTAATAATATAGTGGACCTAGTCGACCTTACATTGAATGATCTCCACTATTATCACTATGGGCCCTCTGAGCCCCCCCACTACCTCTCTAGCTACCTTACATTCCATCCCCCTTATGAAAGTGTTGTCCTCAACGCTTGATGTACAACCATATATTAGGGTCCCATAGATAATTGTGGACCATAATGCTGAAAAAGAGTGAAGAACCAAGGTCCCATGTAGAAAGGAAAACCACCATGATGAAGTAGTCCAACCACCATTGTAACCTTGGGTCCCATGTCCAAGTGCTCATGTGAACTCCCCGTGAAAGATTTTGGAACCCAATAACCAACTCAAAATGATGTTCCAAAGACCGACACCTATCATGTGGATCCAAATAAGAAGATCCATCCACATAGTGGAGAATGGTCGTAGCAGAATCTGGAAGGAATAATACCATTGTAGAATATGGATAGACACTGGTAATAATCATTGGCTCTCGATTTCTCACATTGATACTCTCTACAAAAGGTGGATTAGAGTCCTCAAATAAAATATGAAAGTGGTTGTCATCCTATAAATGACAACTATCCATATACCAGTCATTACAATCAGACTCTAAATCATACCAAACATATATTTTTTTATTATATTCATCTCTGATGTATGCCATAAGAAATATCTGCTGCATGTTATCCAATGAATCTTGAATACTACGGAAACTATTATTGAGGTCATTTGCAAGGTCATGCAATCTAACATCCAATGTGTCATACAATTTGGATTTGAATGCGTCAAGAATTCCCTTGAGGGTTTGAGAAGAAATAGCCATATGATCACCCTATGAACTCTTTGGTCCCACAGCCGTCACGAAAAAACAAAAAAAAATAAAACAATAAATTACTGCAGAAAATCGCGACGTTTTTTGGAAAAACCCTGAAAAACTGTTGAATTTGAAATGTTCATAACTTCACTTCCCGGACTTCGTTTCGACTGATTTTTTTTTTTGAAATTGGGTGAAATTGTGAGAGAAACTCAGATCTATAATTTTTTTGGGAAAATTTGGCCTCTATCTACTACAGAAATTAAAAAAAAAAATGTGCCACCGTCCGTGGAAAAAACCCTGAAAATTTGTAGATTTTAAAACTTCAATATTTTGATTTCCCAGACTTCGTTTCAGACGATTTTTTTTTTCAAATTGGGTGTTTTTCTAAGATGAACTCATATCTACAACTGATTTCTGCAAGTTTTTCACATAAATATACCGAAAATTTATGGAATGTCGCGACCCTCTTTTTTTTTCTCCAAAAAAAAATCTGCAAAAACACAAAATATTTGCTCACAATGTCTACCAAGAAAAGTGCTCTGATATCACTTATTAAAAACCAATGACTGAATACAAAAGCACCACAATGGATATACAAGAACAATATGCAAAATCTCCTTTATTACTATCAAACCCTTGAGGTAGAGCAACACGGTACAATGGATCATATTATGGAAGGGATCCTCTCATGTTCACTTGCCTATTCGAGGGAGCATCCTCCTATTCAGCTACCGCTCCAAATACAATAATTGTCTTCATGTCTCATTACATTGCTTGAAGTCCTTTATATAGTGCTACCATCACTTGAGAACATTCAATAGAAGGAATATTCTAGAAGTAGAACCTTCTAAGAAGTTCTCTTACATTTATTATATCTAATTACCCATTTATTATATCTAACTACCATAGTGAGCCTTATTTAATAATATAGTGGACCTAGTCCACCTTACATTGAATGACCTCCAATATTATCACTATGAGCCCTTTGCCCCCCCCCACTACCTCTCTAGCTACCTTACAATTTCTTACCTGCGTAATGCTCTTTTTATGCATACACCTAATCCATCATGCTCCATTTTCTCATGCACAGACTCAAAATAGTTCCAAATGTGTGGTACCTTGAGTTTTTTGTGCAACATACACAACCATTGAAATACACGAGCATTGTTGAACTAGCCTGCACAACCATCTCTGACCAAATCCAATGTTGATCCATCTGTATGTTCTTCTCCTTAAGGTGATTGTAAAACAACCGAAAGCAATGTTGTACGTAGGCTAAGTCCTGACATCGATCATCACTTATGTAAAAGTGACACTCCTTCAATATAACTATGTTTTCTTCATTACGATTTGGCCCATGCCTTTTTTTCCAAATGAAAATTTCTCATTTATATTAAACATAATATACACTGTTTACATTGTATTTTCTTTACTGACCAAAAGAAGTTCTATATCCATTCCTAGAGTGAGCAGTGATTCTCGAAAAAGTGAAAAATAGATCGTCTCTTCTAAACTGTATTTCAGGCTGGAAATTACAAAAAAGATCAGAAGTCTATAACTGTCTTGAGCTGCACCTTTATGCATATAAAAGATATATTCACAAAAAAACTCAAAAAACTATGACCTTCTTGGGCTGATTAAAGAGATAGGTACAGAGTTGGGCCCTTGTGGCCTTCCACCCATAGATTATAAGTGATCTTCCCTCGAACGTCGAAGAAGGTCTGTTTTGATTGATAGTTTGCTTCTTGATTCATCTCCCTGTAAATGTGCTCGAAAGTAATGGATCTGAAATGAGTGCATATTTCAACAATTCTTTATTTCCATGCTTCAAGGCTTGCAACTCTGAGATCACCCTCCTTCTTTAGCCATTCATTGACTATCTTTGAGTTGCCCATGATGTGTATATCATAAATTGTTAATCTTTCTGCAAGAACTAAGGTAGACCATGCACCCAGGAGCTCATCTCTTGTATTGGATCCACCACCACAATTTAAAGTGCATTTGTATTCATTTGAAGTGTTTATCTTTATGATACCCCGGGCCCCACATTTGTTGCCATTGATCTGGGCTGCCCCGTCAAACCAAGCATCTTGTTTATCAACTAGAGGAGAAGGACCCATAATTTGAGGTTTTTTTTCTTTGTGCATTTTCTAAAGATGTTGCAACGTGCATCGTGAGAGGTAGACAACTCGGTGTATTGAGGGGCATGATCCTTCAAAAAGGGCTCTGTTCCTATCAGCCCAAATGTACCAACAAACAAACGTTGGCAAGGAAGTCAATCTTTGATTTTGCAAATTCCAGTTTTTGAAGGAATCAACCACAGAAGCACCATTCCCTCTGATTCCCAGATCTAAAGTTTTTTTAAGCTCCGCCCAGACTGTTCTGGAAAAATGACAAGTTAAAAAAATATGTTTAGTGGATTCACCATGGTTTTTACACAAACAACAGATGCCTAGGCCTTGCCATCCCCGTTTTGGAAGATTTTTCCAGGATAGAACTTTGTCTTCTATTAATAACCAATTAAATAATTTTATCTTCAAAGGGCACTCCCACTTCCAGAACTTCTTCCGCCATCCTTCTTGGTTTTTTTTTCCAAAGTAGATTCGACAGAGCTTCATAAATGTTCTTCACCGAGATGACACCCGACATATCTCCTCCTGTCCAGATCAGCTCGTTTGGCTTGTTGACTAAGGATATGCTTGATTTTTCCAGTAGTGCTCTGTAGCGATTCCATTCCTCAACAAGAATATTCGACAGTTCCAAATCTTCACTGCATAACCAACTCTTTCATGTTTTTGTTCCAATGGCCTAGGTTGTTGCTTGATATAAGAAATAAATGCCTTTTTGATTTAACCTTCCCACTAACTCAGCAGATAAAATGGATTCCTGTCCTAAGTCCAAGATCGTGTCTTTGCCTATAATGATTGAATGACCTATGCCTAGTTTCCAGGCTAGCCATCACAATATAATAGGTGAGGTATTACATAAGTTTTTCCATGTTTGGGAACCCTTTTGGTGGAGTGGGTCCACTGATCAGAGCCATGTCCAAATTGGGAAATGTGGGTAATACTTGTCTTTTAGAACACTTTTCCAGATCCCCCATCTTCATGATAGCTC
This sequence comes from Picea engelmannii, assembly GCA_009831015.1. Lineage (NCBI taxonomy): Eukaryota > Viridiplantae > Streptophyta > Pinopsida > Pinales > Pinaceae > Picea > Picea engelmannii. The sequence continues at coordinate 118,426 of ML814173.1, read as the reverse complement.
ACCACATAGTGTTTGTTGCCAAAGATCTACTAAACAACATGATGTTGAGTAAACCCCGTATGCCATAAGATTTTGGTCTGGAAATCGACATCCAACTGCACAGATGGTACTTTTTCTTGTTTTTAACACCTGACCATAGGAAAACAAAACAAATCTTATGGATAGTATTAAGAACAGAAATCGGCATGTGAGCCAATGATAACCAATACACTAGTTTTGTCTCCAAAACAGCCTTTAGAAGCATAAGGCGTCCACCCAAAGATAACAATTTATTTCCCCAATATTTTATCCGGACCTCGAATTTTTCTATTAACCAGTTCCAATCAACAACTTTGTAGTATCAAGTTTTAGAAAAAAACCCAAATAATGGAAACCATGTTCCAAATCTTTACTCGAAAAGGTAAAAACATCCTTTATAGCATTAAGTGTATCATTTTCGACACCATAATAAAGATTAATTGACTTATGTGCATTAATTATCATCCCCGACGCCTTGCAGAAGTTTTGTAGAATTCTCTGTATTACCTTCCATTCAGAAAGAGAAGCTCTAGACAAAATCAGAATGTCATCTACAAAGAGGAGGTGTAGAATATTTAGCATCCCCGACACTTTTAAACCAGTAATAAGACCTTCATCTTTTGCTTTGTTGAGTGCCAGACGAAGGCCTTCCATCATCAAGATGAAGAGGAGGGGTGACATCAGACATCCTTGTCAGAGGCCTTTTTTGCAATTAAAAAAATTTGTGGGCTCATCGTTTATCACAACTGCGAAGTTGGTGGAGGAGACACACACCATTATCCAGTTTGTGGTTGGGAGGCAAAAACCACTTTGCAACAAAATTAAACTCAGATAATCCCAATCTGTGCAGTCGTAGGCTTTTTTCAAATCCAGTTTCAGAATAATGGAATGCAGTTTCTTACTTTTGATGCTATGTAAACATTCTTGAGCAGTCCCGATGGCATCTAGTATTTGTCTTCCTTTAAGGAAGCCCAATTGCTCCATAGATAATGCCCTGGATAAAATCGATCTTAGTCTTTTAGAGATCACCTTGGCAATGAGCTTATAACACAAGTTGCATAGAGCTATCAGTCGATAATCCATGAAGCCAGTAGGTTTATTGCCTTTTGGTATCAGAGCGATAAAAGTAGAGTTTATCGGGTTTATTACCTTCCCCTTTACCCTAGAATCCTCCACACAGTCCAGTAGATCCTGGCCAACAAGTTCAAAGAAGGATAAGAAGAAATTTGGTGTCCAACCATCAGGTCCGGGGCTTTTGTCCTTTGCAAAATCTTTCAGAATGCCTAGAAGTTCCTCCTTTGTAGCAGATTTTTCTAGCATCTTTTGTCCTCATTACTTACAATGGTCAGGAAGAGTCGAACATAGTTTAATTGATTAAAAATAGATGTGTGTCCCAAATCATGGTAGAAGGATTTAAAAAACTTTGTAGCTTCCGTCTTAATTGCTTCCTGTCCAGAAAGAGTAGCTCCAAAATCATCCTACACCTCCCATATGAATTTTTTGTTTCGCCTAAAACTCGTGGAATTGTGGAAGAATTTTGTGTTCTTGTCATCGCTTTTGATCCAAATTGCACGGCTTTTACGACGCCATTGTTCTTCATCTGCCAACATAAGGCTCTTTCTTTCTTTTTCAAGATTATACACTGATTGATCACAATGCCCATCAGTAGTGGATTTAAACATATGTTCATATTTAATAGCCAAAGTCTCTTTTATCTCTCGTAGATCCTTTGTGTCTCTAAGATGCTTGTTCTTTGCCCAGATTTTTACACAAAATTTTAACTTTGACAGCTTTGCCACGAGTCTCCTTTGAGCATCTAAAATGTTAGTCAAATCAAGATCCTGCCGGACATCCTTTACCATAGTGGCGAAGCTTTCCTCTCCTAACCATCTTGGGTTGAATTTGAAGGGATAAGAGACTTTTGGGAAACCTTGTCCGAGTTCAAGGCAAATCAAAGCGTGATCTGATAGAAAGAGAAATTGTACCCATGACCTATACCTTTCTATTGTTGCTAAGACCTCCTCAACAATATAAAACCTATCCAGTCTCTTTGAGATACTTTCTTCTCTGGCTCGACCATTTTTCCAGGTTGGCATAGTTTCTGCCGGAATCACATCAATGAGAGAATACTTATGAAAAAACGACTTAAAGTAGCCAGATAAAGGATCACAAGTTGCTTTCTGCCCCGATATCTCAGTGGGTGAAGTTGTGAGATTTAAATCTCCTGCTATAATCATGTTTTTTTTGGCTAACAGCCTCAAGGCCTCCACCGAAGCCCAAAATTCCTTTCTATTCTAACATGGTCCATAGACATTCAGAATCGAAAGATTTCTTTTGTCCTCATTGGAGTGCTCTGTCAAAAGTATACCACCAATACTTAGAAAAGGGTCAAAAGTGAAAAAAATTGGATCCCAAGAGGCAAGTAATCCTCCAGAAGTCCCCACTGCACTCACAGCGCAAGTCAGCCAATCAAGTATTAACTTAAGGATGAAAGATCTTGCCTTGTCCACCATTACCAAAGTCTCCTGTAATAAAATGATACTTGGGGAAGTAATATGTAACAATGTTCTCAAGGAGTTTTGTTTCAGGGGTCCCCCCACCCCTCTAACATTGAGGGAAACAATAATCATATCTTAGCCCTAGCAAGGGCTTTTAATCCTCTAAGCGCCCCGAGATCAGAAGTGGTAGTTGTTGTAGGAAACGGGTTTAAAGTAGCAGGGGTTCCCCCACCCCTCTAAGGGAAACAATAATCATATCTTAGCCCTAGCAAGGGATTTTAATCCTCTAAGTGCCCCGAGATCAGAAGTGGTAGTTGTTGTAGGCAACAGTGTTAAAGTAGCTCTCACCCTCCTGCAAGCGCTACGCATTTTTAAAGGTGAGACTTCGAACCCTAAGCCCCTCGACCAAGCAGGGTTTGTTGTTGACAAGCTCGGCGTCCCATGGCATTCAAAGGTAGAGCTCGCGGTTTCCTTCCTTACCATCGGTGAAGTTACAAAAAAAACGAGAAGCGATAAGGGATTTTTAAGCCTATGCCCGGAAGGTAACAAATCGGTGAGGAGATTGTCTAAGGCATTATCACTGAGTTCAGATTCTGTATAGCATGGTACTGGGTAAGCAACCAATGAAGGTGTGTCTAAGGAAGGCTTTTTGGACTTCTCTACAAAGGGAGTCATCTCAGGAGGGTTTGTGGCTGATTCACATACAAGACATAAATCAAAAGGAAAAACAGTAGATGCTCTAAAGCAAGAAGACAAAGAAGAGGAAAGAGTAGTATTCAAGTGTTGATGCTCCCATAAAGACAAAGACGAGTAGAGCTTTGGGGAAAAGAGTCTTAACTTACCAGTAAAAGAAGTGTCGTCTGTAGGAGAACTTTCAAGATCACTATAACCTGGGAAAAAAGTGGGAGTATCTTCATCCTCCAATGGAGTCACTGTATCACCAGAAGTATCCGTTGTATCCTCCTCATCCGGCAAGGATCCATAAATTCGTGTGTAGTCCTTCCGAAGGTGCCCAGTCTTTCGACAAAGAGTGCAACGAAAAGGCAGTCCCAAGCAGTCCAAGCGCTGGACAAAAAGAAGACCATGCCATTCTATCTCCAGAACGTCCAGGAGACCTCCATGGATGTAGATTTCAACTAAAATTTTTGCCATTTTCTTATTTGGGGAGAGGAGGTCCCCTTCCTCAATTTTTATGAAACACCCTAAAGATTTCCCGACCACTTCCATGGCTTTTTTATTCCACAATTGTAGTGGAAAACTTGGGAGGAGCACCCAGATGTGTCTGTAGCTTAAGTATTCAGTAGAGGGATTAAAACTTAAACGCCACCGCTTTAGCATTAGGCTACCACCGTCATAACTCCAAAAAGTATTCAGAACCTTCTCTGAATCTTCTAGGTTTTTAAACAAAAAGCTCATCCAACCTCTAGGTAGACTGATCAACTCAGGACAATAGCACAGAAAAGGTAGCGAATATAACTTCATCCAATCCTCCAAGACAGATGAACACCTTGACCTATAGGTTATTCTACCCACCAGGGTACAGAGCGAAAGTGTGCACGACTCCTCCAAGCCGATGTCCATTCCAAAGACTAACTTTTGCTTAGTTTTTTTTGGCTTCCTGACTTTTGCGGGTCGGTAGGAGGGATTTTTTCTGTGTAATCTTCACCTGTCCTGTTCCTCAACACTTCCTAAAGCTGAAAAAAACTCACTTTCATTTCCCAGAACTCGACCGTAAGGATCCCGAGCTTGAACCCTTTGTTGTGGAGCTATTTGACCCTCTAAAACCTTTTCTGCAGAGTCAAGCACAAGGCCTTGTCATCTGGTAGAGTTGTGCTTAAGTCCAGAGTCACTCAGAGAGGTAATGAAAGGTTTTCCCACCATCACGTTGACTTTATTACAAAGCACAGGGTGACGGATATGGTTATTAAATACTAAGTACTCATCCACCGAGGATAAAAAAACCTCCTCCTCCCAATGCACCTTTTCAACCGCGCTAATAAGTGCATTGACATCATGGTCCATTTTGGAAGACACTTGGAAGCCCAGTATCTCCAGAGAGTAAGACAAAAAACTCCTAAAACCTAGCAAGTCTCGTCGGGGTAATGAGAAACACGAGGTAGGGTGTCTTAAACAATGGAGAGGTGGCAAAAAGCAAAAAAATGAGGATTGTTCATAACTGTTGATCCGTAATTGCTTCTGTCAGTTCAAACTACAACCAACAAAGCAACAATCCTACCTTAAGAGCACAACAACATGTGACTAAGACATGGTTCTGAGCTTCTTACCAGCAGTTCCGTGGTATGGACCATTATGTTGATCTGCTCTGAGTGATAATATTGGCTTTGAATATCATTTTGCAATTGAAGGGTGTAGTTCTCTGTAAAATAAACTATTGATAACACAATACCAACTGGAAATGTATCTATGCATATTCTAGAATGTTCATCCTTCCATTAAGCCACATGGACACGCTAGACATAATGTTGTTTCTTTTCAACAAAGTCTTTCATGAAGTCACATACTCGTACCAGAGAAGTCACCAATTGCACCTTTTTTCTTTCATGTTCTCTATCAATATCATATGCGACATATTTAAAGCTTTGCAAAGCAACCTCCTTCCTCCCCAATTCATACTCATCGCTTACATGGATGCACTTGCTCAGTAATGTCATTCCACTGTATCTGGGGCATGTCCCATCTAAGCAAGCTTTTTGATAAAATGTACAACCCTCTGGTCTTGTACACAAGATGTTTTGAATAAAGTCTCTAGATGACGATGGTGGCTATATCACTGCGCATTCATGCAAAAGGGTGTTATGCAAAACACAAAATATATCTGTTTGTGTGTGTGTGTGTGTGTCATAATAATAACCATACTCAATGTTATATCTACAACAACATGTCTTATGAATTGTGTTTATTCGAACATACCAAGGCTTGCATTTACGGAAAGATATTTGGCCCAAGTTAAGTGCACTATGTATTGTCCTTAATCTCTCATACAATTATGTCTATGTAATGTCAATAAAGTGTTTAATATGGGGTTCACGGTCCCTAAATCACCTTCTCAATTTTAGTACATCATTTTGGTTGGAAGAAGACCTAGTGTTCTCATGCCAAAAATCTTGTACTAGTCTCTTAACTGCTCCAATTAACTTCATGTCAGAACAAGGTAGCCTACCAGTGAAGGCCCACAAATCTGTTGGGCCACCTGTGTCAAGGCTATCTTGTCTATGAGAATACTTTCTAAGGGTTTTGACATTTCATTTCATGAGGTGTGAGGTTTGTTGTAGAAAATGATGTTTTATTGTGATCTTGCTAACAATTGATTGTGATAAGACACGTCGGGTTGCATTGCGGTCTTTAGAACGATATTTCTTGTCAATTCTTTGAAAAATATCTACAAGGTTTCTAACAATATGATGACTTGTTTCTAAACTTTTGACTATTTTAATGCCTAAAATTCTCCTAAAAGCAGTCAAACTTCTAGATTTTAACAACGTAAAAAATAATTGACATTTTGCAGCATCGATTTTTGGTTCAAAATATTCTTTAATGATTTTATAAGAATCATAATGAATAGTACAATTAGGTAACTTACCTTCAAGTGATGCTAGACCACTTTCATCGACTTGAATGCGTTTAGGAGTTCTTCGCCACACAATGCTCAATCTTGGTAGGGACGATGAACCCCTATTCTGACACTCTTGACCTCCCTGTTGTGGAGTTAACAATGTTGCAGTTATTTCCCCTTCAATCAATGCGGATCAAATATGGGAGGAAAGTGGACATGGGATTGACTAGTTTATGGAACATTTGACTTTCTAAGAAGAAGTTGCACCACAGGAACTTCTTCACCACAGTGTTGTACACCATTTCTCTCTCTAATTACATCCATTGTATAATCAGCTCTAAGCAAATCCTCCATCATCTGGTCATCAATAACAAGTTGTCTTGATGAAAAATTGGATGGATTGGTCTCTACTAAACTCTTTCGCTTTGCTTGTGGTGCTGGAGGAGAAACAACATTGACATATATTCTACTATAAATTCGATTTCCCTCTTCTGAAAGCCTACGCTTTGACATATGTAACTTCGAATTTTCTATTTCTTCTTCTACCTTTTCGATCGGTTTCTCTTTTCTCGAGGATTTTCTTTCTCGAATCCGTCTGTTCCCCATGTTTAAAGATAAAAATTGGCCTCCAAACACCCCACCACAAATTTGTCTTTGAATTACACAATAAGTCACAACTAACAATTCCAATTCTAAGTGCACAAATTTGTCTTCATATTTGAAAGAAGACACAACTAATAATTCCAATTCCAATTGGACAAATTTGTCTTGGTATTACACAAGATGACAACTAAGAATTTCAATTCCAATTGGACAATTTTGTCTTCTAATTCTAAAAAGACATAATAAGACAAAACCAACAATTCTAACTGGAGAAATTGGTCTTCCAATTCCAAGAAGACACAAACAACAATTCCAATTCCACTTGGACAAATTTGTCTTCCAATTTTTCCCACAATGGTCTTGCAATAGCACAAAATTGTCTATGAATCAAACAAAAAGACTAAAATAAGAAAAACTTGTCTGTGTGCGCTATTTTTTTGTGCAGATGTTGGGAATTCTTTGTCGGACTTGAGATAGATGAGGTAATGAAGTGTGCTTGGCACCAAAAATCGCCTAGCAGAAATGCATGTGCATTCTTAGAACGTATGTGCGATAAAGCATGTGTGAGTTCTAGGAATGCGCACACGTTCCTACTGGCATAAATGAGCAACAAATACAAGGCTATCAAATCACAAGAGCATGTGTGCACTCTTAATGTAACATATATAACATTTATTATAGACCAAACATCTTTATGAATAAATATGTATAGGGGTATGGGGACAACTAGGACCTAAGGTGTTAGGATTGAAAGTGTTTTCAAGCATAGAGAAATGGTTAGAGCACCAAGATATAAGTGATGTGGGTGCAAGGGTTGTGGGATCTTTAACAAGAGGTATATACATAGTGCACTCAGGGCTAGAGTGTAGAGGGGGTTAAGGGTTGAGTATAGGTTATTCCTAGGCTTAGATGGAGCTAGGGGGGTCTAGGTCATGGTCTACATCAAGCTCTAGGTCATGGTCTAAATCTAGCTCTACCTATATGTTGTGGTCTAGGTCATGGTCTAGGTATATGTCATGGCCTACATCATGGTCATCGTATAGGTTTAGGTCATGGTTCAAGTCTTGCCATGTCTAGGTTTATGTCTAGATTTTGACATGTCTAGGTCAAGGCCATTTCTTTTCTTGCGATGCAATGGGGGTGCACAAAGAGGAATAAAGAGAGTGTGAGAGGGGGAGAGGGGAAGACAAAGAGAGAAAGAGAAAGTGAGGGACATAGAGAGAGAGAGAGAGGAAGGGGGGGGAAAGAGGAAAGGGCGATTAGATAGAAGAAAATAGAGCAAGGTGAGGAGAGTGGGGGAGAGAGAGGGAGGGGGATACATGGAGTAAGAGAGTGAGGGTTAGATGCAAGAGGTAAAGAGAGAAGGGGGCAGAGATGGATTTTTTGAGAGCATGACAGGGTGGGAGAGTAAGACCAAGAGGGGGGGATAGAGAGAGTGAGAGTGAGACTAACAATAAGGAGAGAGAGGAAAAGGTGGTAGATATAGGAGAGAAAGAGAGGAGAGATAGTGTGAGGGAGGGACAAAGGAGAAGAGGGAGGGGGAGAGAGATAGAAAGAGAGGAGGATACTTGGAGGGGGAAGAGAGAGAGGGAGGAGGTGACGGGAAAGAGATGGAGGGAGGAGGGAGAGAAATAGATGGATGGAGAGAAGGGGGGGAGAGAGAGTCGAAGAAGGGGGATATAGAGAGGGATTCGAACACTGATTGCAAATAAAGAACATTGAATCCACTAAAAGATGATGCTTATATTAAAATTAAAAACCAGAATCAACATACCATAATCATCATTAAACCATGTGAAATCATTATTAAACCGTAGGTGAATGGTCATATACATAAAATATCATTATTAAACAAGAGGTATAGGCATACTGCACTTATGGATTGGGTGTGGAGGGGATTAAGGGTAGAGTATAGGCTATGCGTAGCCTTAGATGGATCTAGGGGGGTCTAAGTCATGGTCTAGGTCTAGTTCATGGTCTAGGTCATGGTCATGTTCATATAAGTATTCATATAATTACTCCATTGGAAGAAGAAGAAAAACTCAACACTCACCTTACAGGCGAGGCTACATTTATCTGTTGCACATATCCTTTATTCGATGTGAGACCTTCCTCGCCTTTAGATGGACACAGAGAGAGGGAGGTAGAACTAGGGGCAAAGAGAAGGAGGCAAGGAGAGAGAGAGAAAGATGAGAAAATAGAGAGTGAGAGTGAGACTCACAAGGAGAGAGAGAAAGAGGTGGTAGATGTAGGAGAGAAAGAGAGGAGGGAAAGTGGGAGGGAGGGGGAGAGATAGAGGGAGGAGGGGGGTAGAGAGAGAATTTGTGAGTGTGATAGGGGGGAAGAGCAAGAAAGAGAGGGGGTTGGACAAGGAGTGTTTGAGTGTGTGAGAGGGAGGGAGACAAAGAGAGGGGGTAGAGAGAGAGTGAGAGGAAGGGAGGGAGAGATAGTGGGGAGGGGTAGATGTATGTGAGAGAGAGAGTGGAGAGATAGTGGGAGRGAGGGRGRGRGRGRGAGRGAGGGAGGAAGGAAGGAAGGAWGGAGAGGGTAKAKADAGAGKGAGACTGAGTGTGAGAGGAAGGAAGGAAGGAGAGGGTAGAGAGAGARTGAGACTKAGTGTSAGAGGAAGGGAGGAGATAGAGGGAAGGGGGGGTAGAGATATATAAAGAAAGAAATGGGGGGAGAGTAGAGGGAGGAGGATGCAGTGAGTGATAAATGGAGGGGGATATAGAGTGAGGGGGAGAGAGGAGTACATTAAAGCGAGAGGGGGGGCGAGGAGATAAAGTGGAGGAGGAAGGGAGGAAAAGAGCCAACAAGAGTAAAAGAGAGCTTGAGAGTGAGATAGAGAGATTGAAGGATAGGGTAGAAAGAGAGGGGGTAGAGAAAGAAAGGGAGGGAGGGAGAGAGCTAGGAAGATCAAAAGAGAGGCCGAGAGTGAGATGGAGAGAGATAAAGAGGGAGGTAGAATGAAAAAGAGACAAAGAGGGACATAGAGAGAGAGTGAGAGTGAGACTAACAACAAGGAGAGAGAGAGGGGGAGAGAGGGAGGGAGGAGAGAGAGAAATAGATGGAGGGAGAGAGTCGAAGAGGGGGGATATATAGAGGGATTGGATGTGAGATTGTGAGGCATGGTGAGGCAAGGTCTAGGTTATGGTCTAGGTCTAGGTATGGGTCTTGGCATGCCTTGACATGTCAAGGTCAAGGGAATTTCTTGCCTTGCCTTGCAATGTACCACTCTTGCTAGGGTGCAAGAGTGCGGGAGGGATAGAGAGGAAGACAAAGAGGGGAGGTAGAGAGTGAGTGTGTTAGAGTGTGGGAGGGAGAGAGATGAAGACATAGAGGGGGGATAAAAAATGTGTGTGCGAGAGTGTGGGAGGGAGAGAGAGGTATACAAAGAGTGAAGGTAGAGAGTGAGTGTGTTAGCATGTGGGAGGGAGCAAGAGGAAGACATAGAGGGGGGATAGAAAGAGTGCGTGCGAGAGTGTGGGAGGGAGAGAGAGGTAGACAAAGAGGGAAGGTAGAGAGAGGTAGACAAAGAGAGGAGGTAGAGAGCAAGTGTGTTAGAGTGTGGGAGGGATATGGAGGAAGACATAGAGGGGGGATAGAAAGTGTGTGTGCGAGAGTGTGTGTGTGTGTGTGTGTGTGAGAGAGAGAGAGAGAGAGAGAGAGGAAGACAAGAAAGGGAGGTGGATAGTGAGTGTGTTAGAGTGTGGGAGGGAGAGAGAAAGAAGAAGACATAGAGGGGGGATAGAAAGTGTGTGTGGAAGGGAGAGAGAGCAAGGAATAGAAGGGCAATAGAGAGAGTGATTAAGAGTGTGAGAAGGAGAGAGAGGAAGATAGAGAGAGAGGTAAATGTAGGAGAGAGGGGTAGATGTAGGAGATATAGTGGGAGGGAAGGGGGAGAGAGATAAAGACAAAGAGGAGGGGTGGAGATAGAGTGTGAGAGGGAGGAAGAGGGAGATAGAGAGGGGGGTAGAGAGATGGATAGTGAGAAGAAGGGAAGTAGAGAAGGAGACATAGAAGGGGGGTAGAGAGAGAGAGAGTGACAAAAAGGGGGGGATACAAAGGGAGACATAGAGTGGGAATAGAGAGAGAAAAAGGGGCATAGAGAGTGAGACTAAGACTAATGACGAGGGGAGAGAGAAAGGGTGGAAGAGAGGTGGAAAAGAGAGCGGAGGGAGGGACAAAGGGGTAGAGGGAGAGAGAGAGAGAGAGTGGAAGAGGGGGGGGTAGAGAGGGAGTGGGTGTGAGAGTCTGAGGAATGTCAAGGTAAGGCCTAGGTCTAGGTCTTTCCATGTCTTGTGATGTCTAAGTCTTGCCATGTCTAGGTCTTACCATGTATAGGAGTGTGAGGGAGATAGACATGGGGGTAAAGAGAGAGAGAGGGGGGGTATATGTAGGAGAGGGAGCAGGTTTTAAATTTGTCTGACACTCCTACCCGTCATGTAATTTTTTTATGACAGGTTTCTTCTTAAAACTACCMTTTCCGTGACGTTTTATTTTTATTTTTACCCRCCATTTAAATATTATGTGTCATATGTGCTTTTGTTCATTTTTATTGTAAATACAAAAGCATACCARACACAACATAAAATTMTTATGAAATTGTATTTAACATAACATCATCACATTGTTTYACATGGAATAAAACACCATTAAAAAAAAACATAAAAGCTTAACARATTACCTTGATATAGCAGTTTGCACACAGTTTCAATTTTGAAAATCACCAAATAAGAGGTTCCAACTTCTTTCTATGCCTCAATTTTGCATAGATTCAATCATTGTACAAAAAAAAYCGACCAAACACTAAGTAGATAYGCATGCAATGATGCACCCTACGTGAAAAAGAAATCGACCAAACACTAAGTAGTATGCATGCAATGATGCACCCTACGTGAAAAAGAAAAAAGTAGTTACGAAGGGTTGTTGTAAAAATAACAATAAAAGTTATGGATTGCAAGATTTGAAATAATTATGGTTATTAATATAATGAAATAATAAATATTACTGAATCATTTTGGATTTTCTTTTTTAAATAACAACTACTAATGTTTCCTAAACTGAAATAAAATAGAGCTTGTGAGAGGTCTCTTGTAAGTCCCATGTTTATTCTTATTATCAAGATTTGGGAAGACATTAAAAACACAAGTGGGAATGTATTTAAATGTGGATTCTAAAAAAATATATATAATGAGAAAATAAGTGTGGAAGAAGGTGTTTTCTAACTTCAGTCAAACGAAGACAATTTTCATCGATGCAATTGTAATTTAACATTAATGAGCCTTACCTCTCTAGATAGTTGCATGTATGTTTTGGGCAATGTTTTTGAATCCTTGACCTTTTCTTCCCTCTCAACCTTCACTTTTCAACCTGCAAGATGTGATATGGTCCAATTTCCAAAGAATCCTCGTGACTTGTAAATTGTGAGCATGTAGGGTGTAGGTGTTGCGCAACTTGTGCTATAATATTTGTAACTTATGCAATGTGTTATGCATGCAACTTGCAAGTTGCAACCTACATCTTCTATAGAATTTGTAACTTGTACTATGCATGGCCTTTGTTATAGAATTTATAACTTGTTTTATGTATGCTTTACACAAAAATCAACATTCAAATTTAGGAAATTGTTATTATATTATATTATATATATTGTTATTTTACTATATTGTATTATATTGTTATTATATATATATATATATGGACAATTGTTTTATTTTTTATTTCAAAAATGAAGTGAACATTATTAATGACGTGTAAATTAAAAAATTGTCCATATTTGACGATTAAAAATGGAAAAAAAACAGGTAAATACCCGTCAAATTTAACCACTTGGAGGGAGGTGAGAGAGATAGATAGATAGAGAGGTGAATGACTTATAAGAGCACGTGCTTGTTCCTAGAGCGAGTGCACACTAAGAATGCACAAGCTCCTAAGAATGTGCATGGGTTCTTTTGAATTCAATTTTTTTTGGTGGGATTGATAAGGTGTATGTTGACTTGGTTAGCTCGGATTTAGGTTTGAGATGACAAACCGAGTGGTTTGGTCTGCAAATTGATAAAAACCTCTATTTTTGTGAATACCCCTCTACATATTTGTCTTTTATGTTATTTTTCTGTAGGCTAAACAATTATGTTGTTGATGAAACTATATACATAGATAGAGTATGCTATATAATTTAAAAAAAAAATTAATATTGTTTATTATTTTTAATCTATTTTTGTCTTCACATATATCAAAATCCTAGAATACATACCTACGATCTGAAGAAAAAAAAATGACATTGTAATTTCAGGCATATGTTGATTTTGATAATTTAAAAAAATATTTAAAATTTCCAAAAGGGCACAAGAAAAACTGGTTCTCTACAAGTATACAAGTTTTTGGAACAAATTTCATCGTTAAAGTACCCAACACCTGCACGAACAAAAACATATACCTTATATTTTGTTGGAAAAATAAGATATCAGTGTTATAAAAAATCAAATTTGACATAGTTATTCACAATGTCTATGAATAAAAGTTGTATATTCAAAAAGCTAATTCAATTTCGTATGTTTCATCTTCTTACATCATATTCAAATCCATTGTAAAAGTACCTTGAATAATCCCTCCAAGTTAATAGATTGTTGTTTTTCCAGGTTTGCATTGCAACTAACGTGTCATGAGAGACCATAATTAGCTTGCACTCACCCGTTGATTTGATCTACATAGGGAATAATGCTAAACTATTTTAAAAGTTTAAGTCACATATGATTGTTGCTTTTGAGATGACAAATCTTGGTGAATTGCATTATTTATTGGGTATTGAAGTCTAGAAGAAATAAGATAGTATTTTCATGTCACAAGCCAAGTATACTTGGGATATTTTGAAGAAGTTTAGAATGTTGAGTTGCAAACCAGCTGCAACTCCTTTAGAAGTCAGGCTGAAGTTATACGAACATGATGACTCCAACTAAGTTGATGTTACTTTGTATAATCAATTAGTTGGAGGTTTGATCTACTTAACTACAACTTAACCAGATATATCTTTTGTAGTCAGCGTGGTATCTAGATTCATGGTAGAACTCAAGGAATTGCATTGGAAAATAACTAGAGGATTTTGAGATATCTGTGTGGTACAGTTGGCTATGGTTTAGCATACAGATCTACACAATATTTCAGGTTGATTGGTTATACAAATTCAAATTGGGCAAGCTGCATGGATGACGAGAAATCAAATTCAGGGTATTCATTTAGCATGGGTTCAACAACATTTGCTTGGAGTCTTAAAAAACAATCTACAGTTTCTCTCTCCACAATAAAAGCAAAGTATAAAGTTGTAGCGACAATAGCATGTGAAGCAGTGTGGTTAAGAAGAATTATGGAGGATCTACATGAGAAACAAGAATAACCCACTCAGTTGATATGTGATTATCAAAGTGTTATTCAAATGATTAAGAATCCAATTTTTCACAAGAAGACCAATCATATTGATATTCGATATCATTTTGTTCGAGATTTGGTTCAACAAGGTGTGATCGAGATCATGTATCGCAGAACATAAGAGCAGGTAGCAAATATATTCACCAAATCACTATCAAAGGAAAAGTTTTTTAAATTAAAAGATGATATTGGAATATTTCCAAATGATCATTATAGAGGAGAAATGTTGGAATAATAATACACTTGGAAATATTATAGATTAATTGTAGTTAGTTGTTGTTAGTTGTTATATCTCGAAGGTCTAATTAGAGTTATAGAAATATGTTTGAGAGATTCGGGGAGAGATTCTTGAGTGAATTAAGGAGTAATTGTTGAGATATTATGGGAGATGATTGCCTCCGGAGACATCTCCTCTCTATGTATAAATGTATTCTTTGGTAATGAGAAAGTTTGAATTGAGTGTGCATTATTGTTGAATATATTTGCTCCATTAGTTTGTTGTTGTTAAATATTATATTAAAAAATTAATAAAATTCTTACGAGTATTATTTATCTTAGATAATATAAAATTTTGCATTCATTAATTACGGAGCAACACAATATTCACAAAAATGTGTTGCATCGTTTCTAGCAATAACAACACCACTTCATCTCTTGATGGCTACAGGGAAGAGTTTTCATTGGGGCAAACAACAACAATGTTATTTTGATGATATGAAGAAAAGAATCAATAAAGCACTAGCCTTGACAATGTCTAATTTGCAACACCCATTTGAGATTAAGATTGATGCAAGTGGGTATGCCATGGGAATAGTCTTTATGCAAGGAAGAATACTTGTGTGTTATAACCACTCCAAGTTGTTGCATGGAGTAGTGATTACACTACCCCATCTATGATAAGGAACACTATGCCCTTGTTCAAGCAACAAAGAAATAGAAGAATTATCTTTTGGGGAAAAAGATTATGATTTACATCAACTATCGTCCACCACACCGTTAGTTTAATAAAAACATATACTATTTTTTTTTTCATCATTCCATCTTATTTTTATACCTGCCGAAGACATAGGTATATAGCAATTGATATGCATTAACTCAATATTAGTTTCCTTTGACTTATTTAAATATTAGCAGTTTAACCAAAGTTTTAACAAAAACATTTTCAACAGTTATTAGTTTAAAGCATTTTTCTGATGTTTGATTGGTGGTTCAAATGACCCTGTGATTGTAGAGCCACACCTCAATCTTAGTTTAAAGCATAGGTTTTCCTCGTAATTTTTCCCCAACTGAGTAATGATGGAAAGTAATGTTGGAAATAAAGTATAACATTACTTGTAAACAATAAATGTTTGAATAAATGTTTGTTTTTCAATTGATTTTCAATTTCCCTGACAACTTGGTTGTCGTGGTCGTTGTTTGAGGGGCAATGTCATGGCCGTTTTTTGAGTGGCAATGTGGCGGTCTTCGTGCTAGACATAGGTATAACATGCAATTTACATCGATAGTATACTTCTCCACACATCCCCATTGCGCCACCAGAGGAAATGGCTAGGTTACTACATTTTGATTTCTTCTTCATTCTATGCATCTCCATTGGTCATTCTTGGTTGCCTTTATACCTGCAGACAACTACTTAATTGACTGCGGAGCCACAAATGTTGTCAATTTGGACGATGGTCGCAGGTTCGAGACTGAAGGAGAATCTTCCTCCTTTCTAACGACTTCGTTCAGTGACCAGTCAATCACAGTGTCCACATCCAATGCCACAGTGCCATCAACTCTCTATATGACCACGCGGGAAATCATTGAACGAGCCTTCTACAACTTTGAAATCAAGCAGCAGGGCCGACACTAGGTACGTCTTTATCTCTATCCCGTCCCTGATAAAACCCATGATCTCAAATCTGTAGTTTTCTTTGTTACACTAGACAATTTAGTTCTAATGGATTTTTCCGGCAAACAACTACAGAGATTAGTACATGCTATCACTACTGAGATTACTTGGAGAAGCTATGTCGACGTCCAGGTTCATCTACTTCTGCGAACAAGGGCGGAAGCCAAATCTTGCAGATCTCCATGGTCCCTATTGGGGTGTTTCTGTCCAGATAAACTCTCGATGACCTGGGGTACATCGGTTTGTTCAACTGTAGACATGGTACTAAAGGAGCTCATGTTGTAGTCCCCCCTGCATGCACAAGAAACTATATGATCTCTCTTCTTCTCTCACGTCGTGATGGTAATTGTTAACTGCAACATTTTCGAATGGGATTGATTGCAGGTCTCCCAAAGGGAAAGAATGCCCTTTGTAAGGACTGTTTCTAGTAGATGTTGAAGATGAGATATGGGATTGCTTGCCATTTTTATTCTGAGGAATATCAACATCGAGTGAAGCCTCCTCTATGCCGTGACAACCCGAAAGCTGAGCATAGAGAGCAACTAATTTTCCGTTCAAACTCGCAACCTACCATGCAAGAAATGATTTCAATGTTCAGACAAGAATTATGCATTGGCTTAGCATATAATACTCTAATCTACATCTTGACCTACAACTAACATGAAGATATTATTATTACTTAGATATTGTCAGCAAATCTCTAATTCGGTTGTGTTTCAATGCATATATCAATGGCCAATTTGCATTACCAGACTTTGACATATCTAGCAAGGCAAAGGATTTGTTTGTGCCTGTTTATCAAGACTTTGTTGTCAATGCTTTGACTTATTCGAAGATGGTTCGAATCTAAGTTGTGTCGATAAGTAAGCAATACGATTTTGAAGATGTTAATGCGATACTCAATGGATTGGAAATAATGAAGTTGAGCAATCCTGCTGGAAGTCTGGTTGGACCTTATCCTAGGTCCAAAGGAAAAAATGGGAAGATGGAACCCATTATTGTATCAGTTGTTGTAGCCTCGACTGCACTTGGGTTGTTAGCAGCAGGGTATTTCTTGTTTTTCCACCCAAAATCGAAGTCAAAGCACTTCCCTCTTGTCTGGTTGCCTCTACCTCTACATGGTGGGAATTCAAAAACAATGGCCAACAATGTTTCCACAGGTTCCCATAAGAGTGGTACTGGTAGCTATGTTTCCTCCGCACCTTTGAGACTGGGTCGATTCTTTACATTTGCAGAGATACAAGAAGCTACCAACAACTTTGATGAAAATCTGATACTTGGTGTGGGTGGTTTTGGTAAGGTTTATAATGGTGAACTAGAATATGGGACCAAAGTTGTAGTTAAACGAGGCAATCCAACATCAGGGCAAGGTCTTGCAGAATTCCAAACAAAAATTGAGGTGTTGTCTAAACTTCGACACCACCATCTTGTTTCTCTGGTTGGATATTGCGAGGAGTGTTGTGAAATGATTCTAGTCTATGAATACATGGCCAAAGGGCCTCTGAGGAATCATTTGTATGACACAGATCTTCCACCTTTGTCTTGGAAACAGAGGCTTGAAATATGTATTGGGGGTGCAAGAGGCCTCCATTACCTTCATACTAGAACGACCTAAGGAATTATTCACCCTGATGTGAAGACAAGAATTGGGTCAACCGCTATTGCTACTGGAATTGACTTTGTAATGCCTGATGTTGGGAAGATGACTTGCTTGGGGGAAGACATATGAAGATGAGTGGTATGCATGGAGACTATCTGGTGATGCATGGAGACCATGTGGAGCGGCCAACATGCATGTAAACTAGGTGGAATGACCACTGATAGTTGCACGTAAATTGACCAAAAAATATTAATAATAACATATGCCTGGAAAAATGTAAGCATTTGAAAAAGTGAAAAAATGATTTAGTGATTGCAAACTCATCATAATTCACTACCTACTAATTTAATTTATGCTACATCAAATAACCTTCTAAATTAATTCTCATAATTCTCAAACTAGTGTAACATTCTGCACCACATATTCTTAATCCTAAATGCACGATCTGCACAAAGGTTCGATAGGCGTAGTGTTGGTAACAAGCTGGATGTTGCCATTCTACGAGTCTTCTCTACTCGATCAAACAACTACCGAGAGAGCAATTGACTTTAGAATCGGATGGTATGTATCTAGACATAAATCTATTTTAATACTCTACAGTCCACTCTCAATACAATATACATGCTATGAATTGTGTTACTAATATTGTTGTTGTTGGTATTTGGATTAAAAAAGGTTTCTAGAGCCATTCACATATGGGAAGTACCCTTATTCTATGAGAACATTTGTGGGAGCACGCCTGCCACACTTTACTAGTCAAGAGGCCAAAGACTTGAAAGACTCAAATTTTCTGGGTTTTAACTATTACACAACACAATTCATAGTCAACAATCCTCATCCACGTCTTCTTCATACCGATTAGGTCATGGATACCCATGCTAATGTATCTTGTAAGATTGTAGGCATGTATTCACATATTCAACCAGTGATATTTGAATCCTATTTTCTTGATTTATAATGTTCTATAATACGATTTTACATGTTACACAATTCTCTATATTTAACCAAAGTCGATAAACCCTGTCAAAAACTGCTACAAACAAGACTGCCACGCAAAATTGTTATTTTATCATTTGTTATTTTACTAAATATAATAATAATAATAAAACATATACTATTCATTTTTTTCATCATTCCCTTTTCCCACTTGAAAGGTATCCTAGTTTATAATATTTATGGGAAAAAAATTAGAATTCCAAAAGTACAACTCCTCATCGGGTAACGGAGCCATATTCACTACAAGTTATTGCCATATATAAGTGAGACATGGCGACATTAAATTTAAAAAATAAAGAGACACGTGTTTTATGTCCGTTATTCTTATATGTCCATTACTCATGGGTTCATGTTGAACTAACTAGGGTTAGGGTTCTACACGGGGTTGAGTAGAAGACCTCTATTTATTGACCTTGTCACCATTCTTTAGTCCAGGAATATCAGAGCGGATGATCAGACAGGGACAAGGTCTCTCAGAAGAACCGAATCGTTATGGGAGTAAAGGAAATGGGTGAAGTCGAAAGACCTCTTTCTATGGCGGTCTTTCCACTTCTACCCATTTCCG
Organism: Picea engelmannii; assembly: GCA_009831015.1. Taxonomy (NCBI): domain Eukaryota; kingdom Viridiplantae; phylum Streptophyta; class Pinopsida; order Pinales; family Pinaceae; genus Picea; species Picea engelmannii. The sequence goes on along the minus strand of ML814173.1, from coordinate 99,253 downwards.
CTATTTCACTAAGTGAACAAATTCAAGCTGATTTTGGCGTTTCTTGGTTTTCACTGCTCAATCGGTGATTGAGCTTCCTGGGTCTAGAAACGTTTTGGGTTCCACGATTGCATTTCAGAGCCACTAGGTTTGTTTAGGGGTATTTTTTAAGCAAATGAGTAGGGCTTTGGTGAAGTAAAATGCATTGAAAAATCAGAGGCATTGTAGAATTGTTGTTTCTGCTTTTTATGCTGTGTCGGGGTTTATCTTTTTCTATGAGAAGTGCTCTTAATGTTTTGTTGGGTTTTTGCATTTTCTATGGGAAGTGCATGAATTGAATTAAATGGTTTGGTCTCTTAATTTACTATATGCCCAGCAGGGTTTCTGTACATCTACTTCAAAATTTGACTTCAGGCTTTTGCTCTTCTATGAGAAGTGGTTTTTTTAATGCTATGTCGGGTTTTTGATTTCTCTATGGGAATGGTGGGAATTGATTATAGGGTCTGGTGTTGTAACTTATTATATGCCAAACAGGGTTTCTAAATTTGACTGTGTACCGATTAATGCACATTGTAAGGGTTTCTGCACATCTACTTCTAAATTTGACTGTGTACCGATTTATTGGTGCATAAATTTTGCGTTTCTGTATGCATTTTTATGCCCAAATTTTAAGTATGCATGTGGTTTTTTACAGAAAGTATTGAATTTCTTTAAATTCAAGCTTCCTAATGTTGTTAATGGGTTTTACCATATCCCAAGGTTCAAATCCTTCGTAAACACGTTTTACCCATCACAGGGCAACGAAAATGCTGGCTTATCTGGGTGGGCCATGTTATACCTATGATGGCAGGCTATGTTTCATTACCTTCAGTATGGTGAATCCCAAATTCCCACTCCCGGGATCTATCAAGAGTATTGTAAACTTGAATAAGGTGGGGGGGGTCTTTCAAGGAGTGAGGTACAAATCTCATGCGATTTTCAACTCTCAAAAATTCACTTCAATGAGTAAGGGTGCACGTCTTAGGTGAGTTTAACTCCCAAATGCCCGTTCACGGATCTACTCAAGACTAGTAGAGTTTAGTAAACTTTGAGTTAAACTCCCAAATGCCCGGGTCTTTCCAGAGATTTGTAAATTTAAACGAATTAAGTCAAGACCCTTTCTGCTCGTACACGAGCGAATCTTCCAACCACCTCCTCCTCTTACCGGAGTGATATTCCAAGAATGATAGTCGTCTTATTCTTCACATCTTTAGCAGGAGCAATAAGAGAAATTGGAGCTGGTTATATTTCATTGTAACTTACACCCGAATCCGTGCATACACTCTGCATCATGCAGTTGGGTTCAGTATAAGTCTGGGTGAGTTGGCAAAATAGATGCCACTGACTACAGATTTTGGTCAAAATAAGAATGTTTTAAGCATGATATATTTCATTGTAATGCTCTGTCTTTATTGCAAATGTAATAAACGAAGAATGTTGTAAGCATGATACATTTCTTTGTAATGCTCTGCTTTCTGCACAAGGGTAATGCTCTAGATTTTACACAGTGATGACTTGTTTTAAACATGTTTTCTGCACTGCGAGTAACTGGATGTTGCTCTTCTTGCTTTTTAACTTTTGGCAGCTTGAGGTGATTCAACGCTGGAATATTTCAGGTAGGCTGATACCTTGTACATTTACATGCTTTGACCGGGAATTTACATGCTTTTATCCTTTCCTCTTCTCAATTTGATAAAGGGAGATGGGTTATATCTTCTCTGGGCTTGATGCCCCATTTGCTAATGAGGGTTTTATGCCATCAGAGCTGAATGAGATTGTTAATTTTTCTTGACTGGTTGATGCTTCATTTGTTAATGAGGGTTTCATACTATCGGAAGTGAGTGCGATTTTTTTCCTGTACATTTATTACATGCAGGTGTTGTGGCTCACTAAAATGAAAGGAACGATATTTAGCATGTTGTATTTCTCTATATGTGGGTTTATATCATGGAAAATGGGTTCCATTGTCCTGTGTTATGCCTGATATACTTCGTTTTATTTGGCAACCTGACGGTGTGATTATACCTGATACACTTTGTTGTATCTGGCAGCCTGTCAGTGTCGTTTGCTGCCTTTCTCCACGAGTTCAGTCCATGCAAAGGCTTGACCAGAACAAATGGGTTTATATCATGGAAAATAGGCTCCATTGCCCTGCGTTATGCCTGATGTACTTCGTTTTATTTGGCAGCCTGTCAGTGTTGTTATGCCTGATAAACTTTGTTTTATTTGGCAGCTTGTCAGTGTCGTTATACTTGATACACTTCGTTTTATTTGTCAGTGTCGGTGTAGTTTGCTGCCTTTCTCCACGAGTTCAGTAAATGGAAAGGCTTTATGATTGAGGATTTATGATTGATCCTCAAACAGAAGGCTCTCGGATGCTAGGTTAAGGAGATAGTGATGGTCGATAAGAAGACGTTTGCAGAGTTGATAATGGCACGTGCATAAACGCATATTTCTTCCAATAAACAAAACAGAAGTCCTCTTCTGTTCCGTTATAATAGACTGTTTGCATATTCTAGAAAATTTTCAAATTATGCTAATAAAATAAAGCAATTGCACTGGATGGTATTTTGATAACCGAGTTGGATGGTTCTTTACCACGAAATTTTACAGTAAATACATAAATCAAAGCAATAAAGGAATCCAACAAAATTGATATTTAAAATATGGATCCAAATAACCATTACATAAAGCACTCAAACAACAACACTGAATCCACAATACTGAATTCAATAGTTTAACTTTGCTTTTTCCAACTAGCTCTATACATATCAATATTATAATTCATATTAATATTATAAATTTTAAGTAAGGTATTTGTGTTTTTCTTGATTAAGATTGTAAATCTAAGTARTATCATTATTAAATAACATACAATAATTCACATTARCATTGTAAATTATAAGTAAGGTATTTGTGTTATAATTCACATTAGCATTGTAAATTATAAGTAAGGTATTTGTGTTATTGTATTGATATTGTAAATTTAAGTAGGTATTGTGTCTTTATTTTATCATATTATCACGGGATTGCATAAGAGATTGCATACAAGTTTCAAGTATAAGTATAGTTGATTATAATGTAAAGTTTATTATTAATTTTTATTTAAGGTATAGTTGATTATAATGCAAATTTTATTGTTAATTTTTTTTTAAGGTTAAGTATCATTGTATTCAAATTATTATGAATTGGGTATTAATTTAGTTTTTAATTTAATATTAAATATAATAATTTTGGATGGGGTGCCACGCCAACATATAATGGCCACGTAACACAGGCCTGAGCCCAGCGATAAATATGACATGTTGGCTCCCATCCTCTCTCCATTAAATGGGAGTTCACCATTATTGTTTGTCAAGAGGCGAAGGACGACTCCCTCGTGCAAGTAGAATGACGTTTGTGGAAGCAATCGTGTGGCTCCTCTATGCTCTTATTTGGCATTGCAACAACTCTTACCATTTCACCTTCGCCCCACACCAGGCCATCAACTTTGAGTTTTGGTGCAGCCACTGCAGGACCTCTTGCATGATAGCGATACGCATCACCTCCACGTTGTGGCCCTGCATGGCACAACTTCACTGCATGATAGAGGAGGAGGTAACAGTTAGAGAGGGCACTCTTCATAGCCTGCACTCAAGCTGCACTTAGCAGAGTGAATGATAGGTTGCCTCTAGTGGCTTGTGTGGAGGAAGTGATCTCAGAGGAACCTATTCAACTCATCTTATTCGGTCAGATAATAGATCAGGGCAGTGGGAACCTCCTCTTGAAGTTTCAAGCCCAACGTCTAAGGCCAACCTCTCCAACTGTTGAATCTTCCAAGGGAGTTGAGCCCTCATGAATGGATGAAAACCCTAGGAAACTCGTCCCTGAAGAAATACACCTCCAAATGACGTGAAACTCTCCAAGAATATAGATCGGGCTATGAGAATCTCGTGGGAGAAGTTTCAGACTCAGATCTCAAGCAACTCTCTCTAGATCTGAGAAATACAGAAAAATGAGACGTCCTCTTATCCTCCAAATCGTCCCAAGCTGATGCTGAAGATTGAGTGGTGATAACTCCTCAAGAAAACCCTCAGAATGATGATGGAGCACCTGCAAATGAAACCCAACTGATGAAATGCCCAACGCTCCTTTTGATTGGATAGATCGAACCCTCCTCAATGGTGTGGTGCACCCTTGCTGGAAACTCCCAAATGGTACGACCCTGCGATCTGTTGAAGCTCTCGATGTCGATGGAGAGAGGCAGGCCACGCTGTGGCCCTGCATGGCACAACTTCACTGCATGATAGAGGAGGAGGCAACAGTTAGAGAGGGCACTCTTCATAGCCTGCACTCAAGCTGCACTTAGCAGAGTGAATGATAGGTTGCCTCTAGTGGCTTGTGTGGAGGAAGTGATCTCAGAGGAACCTATTCAACTCCCTTTGGGATCCCTCCTCTTCACTATGCCAGAGAATTGGCAACCTCCAAGCCATTTTTCAATGGAATCCACTGCACCAGCCACAGAAGTTCGCACTTGCATCATGGAGGAGGTAGAGGAGGTTTCCACTTGCATCGTGGAAGAGGAATTCTCGAAGGAATTCCTCCACCTTGACTCCCAGGATGCCTTGCTTCTAGGTGACATCGAATTCTCCAATGCTACAGCGGAGGACGAGGAGCTCGGGAAGGAGGAATTCAGGATGGAAAAAGATAGAGATGATGCATAGG
>ML814173.1:56938-68105 GCA_009831015.1 Picea engelmannii | reverse complement strand
TATTAGGTATATCTACAAACAAAACTTAGCACTATTTTTATGTTACATGACCTTTGAGTGCATAACATAGTTACACTAAATGAAGATAACATAGTTCTACATCTCGGCTAAAAACATATATAGCAAACAAATTCACTTATGCTTAAGAAAACCTAAATTATCAATTTTATTTATTGATCAATGATATGAGATATGGTTCTAACTTTTCATTCACTTTGCATGTTCTTTTAATGTCCATTGAACAAAAATGGAAAAGATGTGATTTGGCTAGGACTCTCCTCTCAAGGGTTTAAACCCTAATATTCCTTTCTAGCGAAAGAAACTATTATATCTTGTTTATCTTTGGAGGGGTAACTAGTTTTATATGTATATATAAACTAGAAAGTGTGCATTGGATACTAATGACAGCGAATAATTTAGTCATGTAGAAAATAATTTTTTTTGTAAAGTAATTTGTTGAAATCTAATTATTAAAAACAAAATTGATAATACAAATTTACAATATCTGAAAAAATAATTATACAAAAACGTTTTTAGATACCTATTTTTTATGTACAATTTCAATGATCCCAACTTAATATTTTAGTTGTCAATATAGATCTTACAAAATTTATTAAAAAAAACACAAAAAACCAAACTCTATATTTATAAAAAAAAAAAATCATTGAAGTCAAAATGTGTTTAGACATGTATGTAGAAGGATTACATGATGACAAAAAATGTATTGCAAGACTAAGAAGCATGAGTTCTTATTGTTCAAAATGTAGGAAATTTTGTTTTACAATTAGTACATCAAAAGAACCAAAGAATAAGTCTCATTTTCTATCGAAAGAACAATGAAATTTATGCTTCACTTTTAATCTCTTCGAAGCTTAAAAGATGGATTTATAGTGAGCTGCAACAGAGTTACAGAAAATGTTGCAACAAAGTTATAGCGAGTTGCAGCAGAGTAATAGTGAGTAACAACAAGTGGAGTAACAACACAATTTCGAAGGAGAAAGTACAACAAGTACTGGGATGTACTTTTTTCACGCGCGCGCCATAGCTTTGCAACTTCGCTGCTAGGGTTGTCGCAACCATGGAGGAGAAGGTCTCACCTAGGGCTTCCTCTCCTCCCCATCCTTCTCCACCACTCCCAAACGATGCCGCTTTCAGTTCGTTGATTAAATATTTGCCCAAGAAGAAGAAGGCAAAATGCTTGAAATTTGTCAAAAGAGGTTATTTCCTCTTTGAATTCACCTCCAAAGAGGATAAGGAGTTGATCTTCAAGAATGGCCCATACTTCATGGGACCCCAAGGACTGTATCTAAATAACTGGACTCCAGACTTCGACCCAGAAGAGGACGTTCCTTCGGTAGTTCCAGTTTGGGTCAGACTGCCTAACCGCCCAATACATTGCTAGAATTGGGACTCATTGAAACATATAGGAGATGCGCTGGGCAAGTTCATTGACAAGGAAAACAATAAAGACCAATACGACTGCGCCTGAATCTGTGTGGAGGTGGACCTTGAAGTAGGACTTCCGAAATCTATCAAAATTAATGTTGGAAGTTGCATATACGAAAGGTGCATATACAGAAGGTGCATATACGAAAGCGCGCATATACGGAAGGTGCATATATGAACGACGCATATACGGAAGCGTGCATATACATAAGCGCACATATACAGAAGGTGCATATACATAAAACAATTATGGTAATCCAAATTTACGGAAGCATCACTTAAAGCAATAACACTTCTCAAGATCGCCACTTAGGGTTCCTTAGCCCATAATGGATCAATAGTCGATCTAGAGAGAAATTCCTTTTCAATAGTCGATCGAGCGAGAAATCCCTTTGTTTTTTCATTCAATCAATAGGGAGTGCATATGATGGGACAAAATTCCTAGTGGACGTCGTTCCACTTCGGTTTCCGTGATCTTATCATCGATAAAATGAGTGAGGAAAAGATCCAGTTTGAGCCCAAATCAAAATTGGGATATGCTCTCCTTGTACTAGATTCCGTCAGGCAGGGACAATAGTACGAGAAATCATAACAGAAATAGTATGTCAGAATGCATGCAATTAATGTCGTTTATGAAAGCAGCTATGGTATGGGTTCGGACCTGAAGATACACTCGACACCAAGAACCGCAAGCAAAAGGAGCAGTCCCGATCAAGGGGGATATCAAGGTTCGACGATCTAGACCAGACTTTTTTGGCATCACTTCCCGAAAGTGGAAGACGACAATCTCATATATCTGTACCGCTAGCGGATCCGTGAGCAGAACGAGAACCCCAAGAATAGAGAAAGGGGGTGGGGGGATGAGGAATGCAAATTCTATTGGATGGAGGATTGGGAGGTGGAAGAAAAATGGCAGGGTGGGGGGCCTCAGATACTAAGGGTGGGGGTGGGATTTCAGAGTCTCTGTGCGAGCCGTATGTAGTGAGAGTCGCACGTACAGTTACGGGGGCGTTTAACATCTATACATATAGTATGGTGGCCTACCCCATTTGTTCCATGATCTATGGGTCTACTGGAGTTACCCACTTCGATCAATTAGCAGAGATTTTGATCGGATATGAAATCACTTTGTTCGGTGCTCGATCTAGTGGTATTTTTTGGGGAATTATCTTTATCGCTGTAGGATATTTATTCAAGATCACTGCAGTTCCTTTTTGGGTGGCTGTAGGACGACCGCCTATGGGTGGTACTACTGTCGACAGATTGCGGCCAATCCTACTGGTTGAAAAGAGGGTCGGCTTATCCGAGAGCGCGTGAGACTCATCACTACCTCGTAAGGGCGTTGAGACCATAGCATGTTACATGAAAGCATCGCTTTATCCCTCACGCTTAGCAAATGCTTGCTGTTGGCTGGTGTGCCTCCTACCCGTCGACGAGGAAAGAGCAACAAGGTTCAGATTCGAAATGATTACTACTTGCAGCATGGGAGCTGATTACCCAACAACTCTCTGGGAACAATGGAAAAAATGATATCTTGATAACGGAAACCACAGGGGCTGTATCGACGAGATCCAATGGTGAACAACTAGATTCCCCAGAAGAAAACCCTGGCTGGAAGTCTGAGGACCTTTAGTACCCCTGAAAACACCTCCCCAACAGCCAGCGCTTCGTGCCAAGCAAGACCACATCCCTTCATCCATTCAATAGGGAATTTTCATTCCAATACGTATGGGGCCAAGCGAAAGTGGAGAGGGGTAGGTTCTTGTGGGGGAGGCTGCCCCTTGGCTCGGGAAGGAAGGGAAAGGTATAACCTCGAATACGATAAATTACTTTTCTTCCTATAAAGATTTATTTTCTGTTTCAGAAGAAAGGAGGTTGTAATGAACCTCAAATTTATCATAAAAAAAATAAATTCTTTTGGTGCATTATTTACCAATTATCTTCGTTAAATCAAAACGTATGACGATTACTTACCTTTTTGCTTTAAATGGCCTTATGTCATACTAACTTAACATTTAAGAGAGGTTCTGATTTTTACTTTGAATGACCTTAGGCCCTCCTAACTTAACACTTAAAAGAGGATTCCAACATTCACAAGTAATTTTCCAACTCATAGGTTACTATATAGATATTAATACCATACACGTAGCTACCTATACACTAGGAGTCAAGTTTACAATTCCCTTGTTAAGAGAATTAAACTATTTGGATTTTGCGCACCAGTTTATATCCCTGGGAGTCAATACTTGTACCCTTACCTAGCTGTATCAACATCAGAAATAAAATCCTTAATGTAGTACGAATCAGGAGTAGGTTTAACATTATTAATGATGAATTATGCGTCGTTTTCAATGTGATTTCTCTGATGGCTTCACTTTAGTTATGATGTAGTTAGTTTTCACCATAATGATTTGAATCCTGACCAAAACCGCACAAAATCATCTGCATAACTAGATAACTAAAACCTCCTCTTCCTGTTAGGGTAACGAAAGGATAACTTGAATGACAATAGTTTAGCGTTCGATTAGTTTCACTGGACAGTCATGGATTGACTGCTATTATATTCTCATCATCAGCATTAAGGGAGATGGATGTACCTGTCAAGAGAAATTAAGGCTCTGTCTTGAAATTAATTAGGGTCCTCTTAATCCTCAGTCCCGATGACTCTCTCACCTTTTCTTTTCAATCCTGTCATGCCAACCTTGCCCTAGCACATGGGTTGTACCTTCTGTGCTGTAAAGAACGATACTCGACCCTCTTAGGTTTTTGTGGTCTCTCTTCTGCCCTTGTGACTCCGAAGGAGAGGCTCTGTATTATGCATTTCTCCACAGGGACAGGTTACTGCCTCCGCGTGCAACTTTGGTGAATCGATGGCAACAACCAACTACCTGGTAAGTTTTCTAAGGAAACTATCGTGTCTCAAATCGAAATAGAGTTCAATGCTTGATTCGTAGGAAAGAAAACCTTTACTCCTTGTAACCTTTATTGTGATTTTAAAGGCCTCCTTTACTCCGACGGTTATGTTCGGAGCCTACACATTACTTTGATGCTGGTAATGACTGTAGAAGAGTTTTCCGCTGTATTCGAGAGTCACTACTCTTTACCTCTGTGAGCCCCAAGGTCATTCCTCGCGTCTATTGTTTGTGTCCCGTGGAATTAATTCTGGTTCATTCCTTTGTGTTTACCCTGTGACTAGTAACTATATGTGGGTGTAACTCAGATTAGTTCAGAAGAGTCTATTTCGTTTACACCGTGTCAAGGTTCCAGGAAGAATAGAATCGAGTCTGATTCTTAGCGTCTCTGTTTCCCTTCTGTGACTGATGCATAAAACTTCAGGAGTCCGGGGTTGCAAGACGGTTGGGTTTAGAACTATTTCATCCACACAGCTATCAGATTTCATTCTAAATTGGCTTTGTTCAAAAAGGATGTCAAAGTCGAGATCTTAAAGGGAAACAAGCTCCTCTGGAAGAGAAGGGGACTATGACTTACTGAACCTTCTGCAATGGTCTTTTTCTTGAGAAACTGTTCTAGATTATCAATTGCTATTGCAGGTTCTGGGTTTGGGTGAGATCGAGTATAAGCTCTTTTGNTATATATATTTTAGTTTTATGAGTCCAAAAATAATATGTGCAAGCTTTTAACAACCTCTAAACATTATTTCTTTCTCAGATTCGCAATTTTTTAGAAACAAAATTTTCTTCTAGGAAAAAGAAAACGTGAGGTTAAAATTTGTTCAGTTCGATTCCCCAGTATGGTCGCCACTATGTTAACGCTCTGTAAATTTTCTAGAGGTTGTCAGAAAAGAAGAAATCTATGGGAGGTAACTTTATCCAACTTCTTCGAAGCTGGGATCTAGCCCTACCAGCTTCAGAGAGGGATCTCTCTGTATGATTTAGATATGTTTCAAATTTAAAATATTAGGCTAGGTGAATAAAATATGTTTGTTTTGTTTGTTGTCATTTTTGTTGGGTTGGCTGAGAGAGATTTACACATCCATTGGGTTATGGGGTTTGTATCATGAAATAAAATCTAAACCAAAAAACAAAGAAACCTTTCACAGGGTGAGATAATGCAATCGTTGGATTCTTTTAATAGCATAAATAAGGAATAGTAGAAAAGGCGAGAATGTCAATTACCAAAAAGAAGCAGTTAAGAATTTCTTTATCGTAAAATCAAAAGATGAAACACTAAAATATTTTAAAGTCAGAAACAGGGCATACAAAGATAAATCCTGCAACGTTTGTTACTTTCAAAGATTAGATTTAGAAAACAATGCGATAACTAAGCGAGAATAACATTTAACTTAGAAATGAAAACATCACCAATGAGTACACACAAGAATCCTGTGGAAATGCCTCTTTGTATTAATGGAAGATCTCTTGAAAAATATTACAATCTGGTAGCTCGCAGGGTGTAAAGATCAAATCTCAGTACTTCGAAAAGTGAAGTATTTATAACCAAAATTACAAACGATCCTGTCATTAAAGATCAGGACGTGGTAAATCTATTTTTAGCTTAACTAACTTAACAAACTACAAAAATCTAGGAAACTGTTTGATGATGTGTCGAAGTTTCATGCTGTTTTCTGGGTGAACAGTTGGTGAGGCCTCTACACGACCTTGTCTGACTGGATAGCTAACTGGGCTGGGACAGCTCATCGACTACTCGATCAGATTGCAAAGCTCTTCCCATCGAAGATGACTGGGAACGTCGACTTTGAGTAACCTTCGGTAGACTTCATCCATCTATGTGTACTTAGCAAAAGTTGGCTTGATGATGAAAATGTACCGTATCTCATGTTGTATGCTGATGTCCAAATGTAGAGCATATAGGAATGCCTTGCCAGTGATACTGCCTTGTATTCCTGAAAATTTCGAACTATCCTTAGCCACAACGGCTAGTATCTTTTTGTAGTCGGGGAGCGTCATCAATTTGTCATTTATCACCTTCAAACCAGGAAGACCCTTCTTCTGTAGAGCCTCGATCTTGTTGAAAAACCTTTGCACTCCTAGGTCCATAGCCTGAACCTTTTCCTCTAGCTGTAGCATCAGTCCTCTCTTGGTCAGGACTCTCTTGACCTCAAGGATGGTCTCTATTCTATCTTCAATTCTCAGATCTTCCAGCTCTTCTCTAGTTTTAGAATTTAGTAATTTGATGATTTCATTAACCTCGGTGGGCATCTCTCCCAGTTCTGCTCTAATCTTCTCGATGGCTTGCTTACTTCTTTGCACCAATTCATTTTGATCAAACATAATTTGTATCATTGGCCATATTTCGTTCATAGACTTGGTGATGTCTGTCCAGACACTTTCTTTGACTTCGGCCAGTGTTTTGCCTACCACTGTTTGCTTCCGAAGCTGTTGTAACTCTTGTTTGAGCTGGTCTGACACTTGTTTTTCCTTGGAGTAGCTGATTTGGTAAGAATATTTGAGTTCCTGTAGGTTCTCAATCTCCTTTTTGAGCCTGCTAATCTCTGTTTCCTGCAGATTCATCTCTTCCATAGAATTAGCCAGTTCAACAGTGTTTTCCAGAGACGTCAGTGGATTTTCCGATGGAATTTCTACTAGTGACGTTGTGCTCACTCCTGAGAGTGGAACTACACTCAATGGAATGACTTCCATGGGTTTTGACTGCTCTTTCTCTTTCATTAGTTTCTCCAGTTCAGCTTCCATTTCCTTCAATTGTGCATTCTGCTCCATGATCAACTTAAGCATCTCATCTTTTTCTCCTTCTGTCTCCGCTATTTCCTTTGCCTGAGAGTCTACTGTTGGTGGCAACTTCAATTGTTTCCTCAAAGATGCTATGTCGAAATTTTTCTTTTTGATCATCTCCTCGACTACTTTCACATTCGCGGGATCATATCCGATCTTGAGGACCAGTTCCTCCAATGTCTTAATCATGTTATCCTTGGAAAAGGATGATATTTTTTCCAAATTCAACTGCGTCTGGACATTATTCAGAGACACTTGTAATTTGGAGGCAGTAGTTGAAGCATGTGTCAACGTGGAGAAAACCATTTCTCTAGTTTTCCTGTGCAGATCCTTTTGATTAGCTGGATGCACATCCTTAGTCTGGAATTCAGAAGTGTGTAGCAGAGTTACAGCAGAGCCGCGTCAAGGTGCTAGGGTGTGTAGCAGAGTTATAGTGAGTTGCATCAGAGTTACAACAGAGTTATAGTGAGTTGCAATAGAGTTACAGAAAGTGTTACAACAGAGTTATAGCGAGTTGCAGCAGAGTAATAGTGAGTAACAACAAGTGGAGTAACAACACAATTTCCAAGGAGAAAGTACAACAAGTACTGGGATGTACTTTTTTCACATGTGCCATAGCTCTATAACTCCACTCCTAGGGTTGTTTCAGCCATGGAGGAGCAGGGCTCGCCTAGGGCTTCCTCTCCTACCCATCCTCCTCTGACACTCCCAAACGATGCCTCTTTTAGTTTGCTGATTAAATCTTTGCCCAAGAAGAAGAAGGCGAATGCTCAAAATTCGTCAAAATAGGTTATTTCTTCTTTGAATTCACCTCCAAAGAGGATAAGGACTTAATATTGAAGGATGGCCCATACTTCATGGGACCCCAAGGACTGTATCTAAATAAGTGGACTGCGGACTTTGACCCAGAAGAGGACGTTCCTTCGGCAGTTCCAGTTTGGGTCAGACTGCCTAACCTCCCAATACATTGTTGGAATTGGGACTCATTGACTCGCTGGGCAAGTTCATTGATAGGGAAAACAATAAAGACCAATACAATTGCGCTCGAATCTGTGTGGAGGTGGACCTTGAAGTAGGACTTCCGAAAGCTATCAAAATTAATGTCGGAAGGTGCATATATGAACGACGCATATACAAAAGCGCGCATATATGGAAGCGCGCATATACAGAAGGTGCACATACGAACGATGCATATACGGAAGGTGCATATATGGAAGTGCGCATATACGAAAGGTGCATATACGGAGCATGCATATATGGAAGTGCGCACTTCCATATATGTACGATTCCATATATGCATGCTTCTGTATATGCGTGCTTCCTTATATGCACCTTCCGTATATGCATCGTTTATACGACGCATATATATACGGAAGGTGCATATATGGAAGTGCGCATATACGGAGCACACATATATGGAAGCGCGCATATACAGAAGGTGCATATATGGAAGCGTTCATATACGGAAAGGTGCATATACGGAAGCGCGCATATATATACGAACGACGCATATGCGGAAGCGTGCATATACGGAAGGTGCATCTACAGACGACGCATATACGAAAGCGCGCATATACATAAGCGTGCATATAAAGAAGTGCGCACTTCCGTATATGCATATATGGAAGCGCGCATATACAGAAGTGTGTGCTTCCGTATATGCACCTTCTGTATATGCATGCTTCTGTATATGCGCGCTTCTATATATGCATCGTCCGTATATGCACCTTCCGTATATGTGTGCTTCCATATATGCATCGTCCGTATATGCACCTTTCGTATATGTGCGCTTCGTATATGCATCGTCCCTATATGCACCGTCCGTATATGCGCACTTCTGTATATGTGCGCTTCCATATATGCATCGTCCATATATGCATCTTCCGTATATGTGTGTTTATGTATATGCACGCTTCCATATATGCGTCGTCCGTATATGCACCTTTCGTATATGCGCACTTCCATATATGCGTCGTTCATATATGCACCTTCTGTATATGCATTTAGTAGATGGTTGATGCATCAGATACCCTTACCTTCGCAGAGGGACCTTACCTGCCTGAGCAGAGCTCAAGATTTACCTTTCAGGACCTTACCTTCGTAGAGCGAAAAATAAGGTCCTTTAAGGACCTTATGAATGGCCTTACCGTATCAAATAGGTCCGCCTATTTATGGGATAAAGTAGTGGTGGAATAGAAAGAGATATCTATCTTAGGGTTAACCTCGCTAACTCATCTAACGACTACCTTAGTTCACGCGATAAGGATAAGAATATGAAAGGAGAGGACACAGTAAGATAAATCTTTCAAGTCTCTGTTTGGTAAGTATTGAAATAGACTCTGAATTGATGAAGGCTTTGTAAGGCATGCCACCCTATAAGCTCGTATTTGGTAACTAGAGATAGAATTAATAATATAGAGCACGCTTAGGTAAAGGTAATATCTTTCAGGACCTTTCGTAGCATGCGTTCCCATCCGTGTCGCAACTTATTTGGTAAGCTACGTGTCTGGTGCACGGATAACTTCCTTCGGTCCATCCCCCACACTGACTCAGGCAACCTTCCAGCCGCCCAACGACCTATAATGCTAGTAACTACTCCCATCAAGGCTAGTAAGTAAGCCACACAACCCAAAGCGGCAGAGAACAAATAGAATTTGCTAGGAAAGCCGGCTAACGGGGGTATTCCTGTGTATGGGAACATAGTAATGGAAAAGATAATAGCCAAAATAAGATTCGTCTTGGCTGGAGCGCCCAAATCTGATATATATTTGACACGGGTTTTCCGTAATTCTAGGACTATGGCGGATGCATTGATTGTCATTGATACATGGATGAATATACCAATTAGTAGTGATTGAATTCCTCCCATGGTTCCAGATGAAAAACCAGTACAAAGATAACCTACATGTCCAACCGAACTATGAGCTAAAAGGTCTTTTTACTTTTGTCTGGGCCATGGCGGTCAGTGCTCCTAGGATCATAGGAGAAATGCTACGGAGAAAGAAGATTTATTGCAATGTAGTTCCATAGAAACTATGGATAGAAACACATAACATATTCACAAAAATAGAGATTTTAGGTGTGATAGAGAAGAATGCTGCAACCAGGGTGGGTGAACCCTCATAGATATCAGGTGCCCACATATATAGAGTCGAGAGAGATATGGAGTCCAAGGGGGAGGGGGGTTTTCTTTGGGGATCAGGAGAATAGGGGGTTTAGGGCCCCGCGAGTTGTTAACTCGTGTTCGTTCAGCAAGCAAGCAAAAGTTTGCCACATGAGGGAGAACAGAAAATTATCTACAAGAAAAGTGCTCCCTGGACCGAACGTGAAAGTTTTTTTCCATCATACGGCTTGTTATAACCCTATAATTTATAGGATCAACTGGTGACTGAAATGTTATCTCTTTAGTGTTTTTGTTTGTCAAATGATTTTTCATTCTGCAAATAATTTGAGGAAAAAGAAAGAAAAAGAATAAAAGAGGGCATAAAATAAATTAAATAGAGCCCCATGCAATAACAATGACTTGGTCCATACCTTTCAAGCATGTCCAAGTTCTTTTAAATTGATGTTGATAGGAGTAGTGAATAATCTTGGCTAAATAGTTTAATCTTAGCCAAGTGATCTAGGTTAGTTAGTGAATAAATCTGGCCAGACTGCCTAATCTTGGTCAGATAGCCCCATGATAGAGTAATTTCTTAGTCCAATAGTTTAATCTGGGCTAATTGTCATAGGTAATTTGGTTAGAACATAGGGTAGTTTGTTTTATTTCAATAAAACCAGCTCAATGATCAATGTTGAACCATGTCTTGGATGTTTAAAAGGTTGGTTGTCTAACCCCTTAGTGATAAACACATGGGAAAGCTTGGGAAAACCCATGATATGCACTTATCCTAAGTTTTTCTGGGTGCATATGCCTTTGCACTCACAATTATTCACAGCTTATGTATGAACGGCTCAGATGTTGCCGCCCAGATCTACGGTGGACAAGTCTTTCTGGACCCCCCCCCCCC
>ML814173.1:30664-47619 GCA_009831015.1 Picea engelmannii | reverse complement strand
CAGCTCGATGATCAATGTTGAACCATGTCTTGGATGTTTAAAAGGTTGGTTGTCTAACCCCTTGGTGATAAAAACATGGGAACACTTGGGAAAACCCACAATATACACTTATCCTAAGTTTTTCTGGGCGCATATGCCTTCGCGCTCACAATTATGCACAACTAATGTATGAATGGCTCAGATGTTCTCGCCCAGATCTACAGTGGAAAAGTCTTTCCATACCTCCCTGACTGTTCTACCTTTAATGGTGGGAGGGGGTTCAGAATCAGAGATAATATATACACACATATGGATGGCTCAAGCTTTAGCGCCTAGATCTACGGTCTATATTGGATTCCGGACCCCCCCGTCCATTCTGCTTTTAACGGAGGGGGGGGGGGGGTCTAGAATGTGTTTTAAGGATCGCACACAGATCTGCGGTCGAAAGGAAAGCACACAGATCAACGACTCATGGTATTTTTCGGACCCACCCCCCCGACTGATCTACCTTTAACGGTGGGGGGGGTGGGAGTCCGGAATGGAATTTTACTCTGGAGGGCCCCCTATCTATACGTGGCATGAATCCATTGGTCCTGAATCCCACCGCCTATTACTGTCTGACATACTTCGTCACCTCATGACGTCATTATCCACCTTTTCCGCAAGAGTCACCTCCCATAACTCTGTCAGTCTTTCTCCCTCATTCACCCATGGCAAGTCCTTTCACCATGGTCTTTTCCCCCAATCAATACCCGCCACGTCACTCAACCATATGCTTCAGTTGTTGTCACCTTCCATCTCACGCTCTAAATGACCCATTGGCCATTTATTATTGGCTAACTTATGCATTAACCAGCTGACCTGTCTCCCGCGCCCAACGGATATCCGTTCACTCAAAACTACCCTCACCCTTCTTTCCCTCACCATTTACCCAATCTTCGCTCTAGAGAATTTTCCCCATTTTCCTCTCCATTACAGTCAACTGCCCACATCTACAGTCGTCCCTGCTAACCTTTGTTTTATTTGCAGGTATTGTTACAGTGATGGCGCCAAAGTCAAAGAGAACAGAAGGTGAGGAGAATCCTTTTCTCCCACCTCCTTTCAACCTCGACAGGATTCCTCTGGCCGACAAAGACTACTTAATCGTAGACACAAGATGCGATTTCGACTTCGCAGACCTACAGTCATGGCTTAAAGAAGTTTTCCTAGACCAGAGTGAAAAAATTGGGCTCTGGGAGTCCAACCTACCCTTGTACCTTTTCCCCCAGATTCACCAGTTCCCAGAATTCGCCCTCAAGTGCCAAGCCCATTATATCCCCGAACAAAGAGCCATTGTGTCCTTGTTTGGGGAAATTATTTTCCTCATCACATTAGAAACCGTCGACCAAATGATGCAGATATCCTGAGCCGACTCTGCCTCAACTTTTAACCTCGAAATCATTACAGAGCTCTACCAGAAGCTGTCGTTTCCACAAAGAGCTCAGATTTTTGAGCTTTTTCTTCCACAATCCACTCATCTCCCCACTACAAACCCCTCTTATCCTTCTTCCCTGTTCTCAATAAAAGGACACCAGGTCATCACGTCACTATGTGCCTTGCTTGGTTATTTTTCAGATCAATGGGTAGATGAACCCATTTTGGGATTTCTGTCTATTTTCTCCACCGATGAGAAACCCACTACATAGTTCGACTACAGCACGTTCCTGGCAGACAACATTCACGAACAATTCATAAATTTCTCCACAGAAGGTATGTTCAGGTATTCTGCAATAATGGCATACCTGTTCGTTTTCTTCCAAGTGGATAAATTTTCTTTTTCTATGTGGAATATGGACGAGGATGGTAGACCACAGGCAGTAACAACATGGACTTCTCTGCCCAGACATAACTCCAAAGAATTCAATTTCAAGCAGTTCATCGAGCAGTTCTACCACCCAGTGGTGAGTATGGTCAGTGACAGACTCGAACCCAGAATTAATGACGAAATTCAGAGGATTCTACATCTCTCAGACCTTACAAAGACTAGTGATTGGTACCTGTACCAAAATCATACTGAGATCAGAGTCTATGGGTGTGAGTTAGCCCCATATAAACTACCCAAGTACTTACCTGTTAGAATTTTCACCCTGGAATACATAAGGCAGATGATAAACTCAGACGACATACATTTTGTGTCTTTGAAGAAGAAGCAACAACTCAGAATCAAAGGGCAGATTAGATCTTTCATCTGCAACAGTCGAGGCGCCGAGGAGGAAGCAGATAGGCTGCTAAAATAAATGAAGTTATTTGTTAGTTTCACGTGGCACTATGATCCGTGTGGGATAATTTTCGAGATGAGAATAAAAAACAAGAATATCCCGTATGTTCACATATCTAGGCCTGAGGTAGAGAAGTTTGCAAACTAGACAGAATGGGAGCCAAACACACTGGTTGAGGCAGAACAACAGGACCCTTCATTATGTTCATTTGAATCCATCCAATCATACATGCCATCATTATACTTATGAACAAACATATTAACTTGTTCATTCAAAGATCCATAAGGTCCCGTCTCATCATAAAGATGAAGGAAAACTTGGCACGTTGATTCATCATGGAATTGCTCACAAGATCTGCAATAATGAACAGCCTGGTGATCAACCCAATTAGTGGATTCAAACGAATTTGGTGGTCTTTGATCTTGGGGAGGATATTTCTTAGGCCATTTGTCATTTGACCTATGTTGGGGCCTATTTCCTTGACCCCTTTCCATGGTGATCAACCGGTTCTGTATGGCATTGATTTGATTTGCTTGGTTGATCTCCATTTGCTTGATCTGATTGGCATTATTAACTTCCATTTGTTTGATCAATTGAGTGAGTTCCTTAATGCCATCATTAGAATATTTCTGAGTTTCAACATTCTTCTTCTTCTCATCACAAAGTTGGGAAGAAGATCCTCTAGTAAAACCAGGTATGTTAGACTTCCTAGCATCTTGCATGTTTTTATCAATTTTGATAGCCGTGGCTTGTGCTGTTTTCAAATCCTGAGGGTCCTTATCCCTTAAGGCATATCTCATTTCTCCCTCAAAATCTTCCATATAATATATCAAGACTGCAACATTTGAGGGTTTTATATCATCATGCAAACTCTTAACTAGGTTGTTAAACTTAGCGTTGGATTCCTCCACAGTTTCGTTATCTTTCTTATAGATAGAAGTGAGGGCTGCTAACTGAAACCTATGTTCCTTCTGATCACCGCATATTTTTCTAAATTCATCCAATATGGAATCAAGATTGCTAAACTTAGCTGAATCAAAATCGGTAAACCATTCAGTGACATCCCCCTCAAGTGAATACACAAACAAGGTCATCTTTACGTCTTCTTCGTCATGACCTTGGCAAAACTTCAAGACACACCTCTGGAAGTTCAAGATGTGGAACTTTGCACTGATTGCATCATTTCCCTGAAAGGTAGGTAGCTTGTCTATGGATTTCTCAGGGACTTGGTGTGGGGCACCTTGGATTGCTGCAAAATTCAAAGGCCTCAAGAATATACTCATGGTTGCATTAGTATTATTAGTGGGATTATTAACAGTTTGTTGATTATTGGTTTGGAACAAGAATTGGATATCAGTGAGTGCTTCTTCTCCAAGAATTTCAAGTAGCCTCCTAGGGGCAAGGCGATTTATCCTCCTCCTATAAACATTTTTGGGTTTGGGAAAAGAGTAAATCAAACCTTGTGCAACACTCCTAGTAATATACCCGACAGATTTGTTCAATGGAGTCGCCACTTGGAAAAGATTCACACGGAATCAACCAATGCAAGTTCAAATATTTTTAGGGACTAAAGTGTTTTATTGCTTAGTTCAAAGTCCACGCTGTCACATTGACTTGAACCTCTTCCATCTAGGCTAACTCCTAGGAAAGTCAAGGGGGGTAAACCCTAGTTACTAGATGAGATTAAGAGTTTTAATGTTCTAGGAATTGGTTTTAATTGGTTAAAAGGTCAATAGGAATCTAGCCTATGATGTCAATCAGCAAGTGCAAGATGCAACTATCTAAGTATGAGAGTCAAACCTTTTCCTAGGGCAACTAAGACTAGT
Organism: Picea engelmannii; assembly: GCA_009831015.1. NCBI lineage: Eukaryota > Viridiplantae > Streptophyta > Pinopsida > Pinales > Pinaceae > Picea > Picea engelmannii. The sequence continues at coordinate 43,556 of ML814173.1, read as the reverse complement.
GCCTAAGATTGGGCAATGAGGTCAACTAAGTTAAGGAGATGTTCGTTACAAGATAATTACAAGTTACAAAGTATTACAACAAGATAGATACAACTAGAAACAAAGAATATATCAGATACAAAGCTACCTTAGACTGGATACAAGATATACAAAATAATGCTTAAGATGTACAAATTAAGACTAAGCTAAATACAAGATATACAATATACTAACACGTTTACTCGCATGTGCATGAATTAAAGATAATCAAGATAAAACAATCAACACATGAAGCCAAACATGCTCACAACAGATAGAGTTCCATTCGACTGCTTTTCAATGGCCAAGAGACGCAAAACACTCAAGACCCAATCAAGAGAATGCCTCCAGGTGGATGCGCACTTCTTGAAGGATCACACCACGAGCACAAGAATTAAGGATAGATAAAAACGTGGAAAGACAAATATCCTAGATGAAAGATGTAACCACTTAGATATTGTTTCTACAACACATCAAAGATAGCTTGCATATGAATGTAAATTGAAAGACAATGAGATCAGTGAGCTTGCAAGTGTGTAATTGTATTGTTGATGTTGTAGATTGAAAATTAAATTAAGTGATTAAGTGTGAGATTAATTTTATCCCTATCTAGGTGTCAACCCAAAACTCTCCTCCCCCTATTACCAAGTGGTTGTTGGATGCTCAAGAAGTGAGGCAACAAGGCCTACCCTAGCTTCGCAGGTCAACCCTAAGGCCGAGTACTCCGGAAAACTTTCTGTGGCTTTCCTCAAAACCCCAGTTTTTAAATGGCAAAGATGGCGAGTTATGGTGTCCTATTAAGTCTAATTAGTTTATTTTAGACCTATGAGCTAAATATTGCGAAGTGTGATTGAGTGCTTGTAGCTTGCTCAACAAAGGATTGTCAAAATAATGAAGCTGAAAGATAAGCAGGCCGATGCTTTAAACGATGAATTTGCAAATTTAGTTCTTAAGTTGTTTGAATTATTGCATGTAAATGTAAGAACTAAAATGCTTGTGAAACTGAGATCTGAAAACGATGTAGGCTAAGGCCTTTAAACAAATGGAATGCAAGTTAAAATTTAGTATCCAGAAAAGGCCTTGGGGACCCAAACCAGAATTAACGATTGAGTTCTTAGTTTATTAGATTGCACATGTAAGATATAAGAACTAAAACTAACTTGCGGAATTGTAAAATATTGATTAATTGAGCCCTTTAAGATATCGATGTTTGCACGCATGTGTTAAGATAAAATGCTGCAACAAAAAATGACATGTATTCAAAGTAAATCATGAAAGCAAATATCAACTACGCCTCCACGGGCTCTAATATAGCAATTAAGTGTGAGATCTACTCTAGATTATTTTTAGTTAGGCATGCATGTAAAAATCACGACTAATCTAGCTAAGCTTGCAAAGTAAAGACTGAAAGGAAAGCAAGCCGCTTGGGTACAACTCCTTCGGGCTTGCGTTTACAGGATTTTAGAGTAGATCGGGAAGAAGAAAATGTTACCACAATGAGAGGAGTTGTTGGAGGATGTGTTGTGCAGAAATTTGGGCAGCGTGCCCTCTTGTCCTGGTAAGAACCTGCAAAAATCAGCAAGCTATTGCTTCTTGATTTGAGCTGCAACACACTTAGAAAATGTTATGAAATCTTTGTTTTTAGGAAAAGGTTTCGTACATATATGAACCAGAAAATTATAGTGTTTAAATCGACCTATCTAAGCATATTAGTTACTAAAATCAGAAATGAAAAAGCATGAAGATAATCAAAAAATGTTTGGAGTGTACATGAGAAGTAAGGGTGAATCCGTGCTTGGATCTATCCCAATATCTTCTCCTTGAAGTAACCTGCAAGTCTTAGACAAAATGTGAGATAAAATAGATAATGATTGCACACACTAATAACATAAACTAATTTCTATCATTAGTGAATGCAAATCATATAAGCTAGCAATTATACAATCACTAAGCCTAGCCAAGTAAACTAATTTACCCAACAATCTATCTACAATCACAATAATATTTAAAACAAAAACAATTTCACCTCATAATCATGTGAAGAATCCAGACAAATCTTGAGATCCTTGAGTCCTCCAAAGCTATTTCCTTTTATTATCCAATGGGAAGAGGTTGTAGCAACTAATTGCCACAAGCTCTTCAAGAACAACACCAGTGAAGAAGTATGACAACAATGAGAGAGAGAGAGAGTGGGATGGTGAGAAAACAATGCAATAATGAAAGGTGAGGAAAGAGGGAGTGATGGGTCTCTTAAATAGCTTTGGGAGACCAAGAGACTTCCTCTGAATCTTCAACAAGTGTCAAAAATCCAACTCAAGTGACAACTCAAGGAGAGGTGGCGTGAACTTTTAGGGTAGGGGCGAATTTGGCATGTGAAGTGAGGTGGCCACCAACTGAAGGCGTATTGGGTAAGGAGGAAAGCCCACACATACCTCAAATGGTAGTTTCTTTCTTTGATTGAGATGTTTCCCTTTTCAATTGAGCTTTATCCATTTTCTCAAAGGTAAAGCGTGAGTTCCCAAAGAGGAATGCGTGGGGGAAAAGAGGAAACCGTGAGAGTTGAGTTGGAGTGTGGTTGGCGTATGGGTAGAGTGTGTTGAACACACTCCCTATTGGAAAACGATTGGTAGAGGAGAGGCCCCACATTTCATTCCAAGTGAAACTTTCTAACTTATGCGTGGGGTTTCCTAGACTACGTGAGGCAAAGCATGAGAGTGAGTTTACGTGAGGAAAGGGGGACGTAAAGTGAGTGTGGGAGGAGTGTGGTAGCCACACTCCAAAGGATGGTGTGGAAAGGAAAGGCGTATGAGTGGTATGAGTGGAAAAGTGGAGGGGTCCAGGTTCCAAATTAAAAAGGAGAGTTATTAAACCAAACGTGGGGAAGGGTACGTATCTTAAGTGGGAAATAAATTAAAAATTAATTAATAATTAAAGGTGGGTTTAAAAGGGTAGGTAAAGGTTAGGAATAGGTTATTTGGGTCTTTTTCATCATTATTTTCCACTTTCTTCATCTAATTTGGTTCATTATTACAAAAATGACATTTTCCCATGTCCTCGGTTTGGCAATTAAAATTGTCGTTTTCCCGAAAAACTCCTAAGTGGACAAACAACCTAGCAAAACTTGTCCGACTGAGTTGAAAATTTGTCCATGGGTGTAAGGGGTCTCATTAGATTTCTTTTGAGTACAAATACCCCTATCAAAAATCCCGGGACATAAGTTTTACATTAAATACCCGGAATTAATTAATTAATTCCAAAACTTAAAAAAACCCTGGCTAAACTTGACGAAATTCCGCGAAATTTCACGTGCTGTCTTACATGGTCATTTAAATCATTCTTAAACACTAGTTACCTAGGAATGAATTCATTAGAACACTTTCCACCACTTTGGAGGATTTATTGGGTGGGAGTGAAAAAATCAAGGGAGATTAACCTGGTTGGTTAGGCCACATTAACCTCCCGAAGATAAAAAACACTCAGCGAAAGGAACTCTCCTAATGAAGAAACCCTAAGGAAACTGACCTAACATGATCCATGTAGACCTATTACATTATAAACCTACGCAAGGGTGCGGTAATCCCGCTTACAAAACTGTGTGCTGGAGCAAAAAAAATGCCCTGTAGAACCAAAAAGTCTTCGACATGTTTGCATCTGTTGATGCATATCTTCATGGTACATGGAGTTGACCTCCTAGTTGAAGAGGAAGTCAACAAGGTGGTAAGGCCCAGGGGAGACGTCCCCGGTGACCTAGGTTTTGAGAAGGCAAAGGATTATAAGACAAGGATAATTTCCCCCCTCACAAGTCACCACCGAGCAGATAGTCCAGCTAAACAACGAATAATAAAGTAAAACCCCAAAAAGATACACCTGCCTGAGACAAAGCAACAATGGGTTAGTACTTCATATAAATCAATGACTATCTGATACACTTATAAGCAATTTGATAATAAATATTGACGAAGTCAATGTTTATAAAATAGCAGTGAAAATTATGTCACTTCTTCAATAAATGTTGAAACAATATGGCATTCAATGCAACAAATCAACACTTCATTCAATTAATGCATTGAATCACCATTCAATTGCTTATAAAGAAAACGCTTAGCTGCACCAATGATATTATAGCTAAGGATGATGACAAAAATAGGTTAGTTTCTAGGCTAGGGTTAGTAGTTAGGGTTTGACTCAAGGTTTTAAAATGATTGTGATTAAGTTCACTTCGAAGCAAGAGGTCTTTAGATCAGTGCCTTAGGGTTTAATGGAGTCAAAAGTGGAGGGCGCAAGAGCTGAAGGACTAGGATAGTACAACTAAGGACTAGAGGGAGAGGCTTTGAGGTGTTGCTAGAGCAAGGCCTCAAAGTCAAAACCGTAGGGGAGAGAGTCTCACCTTGGTGTAGGGGAACTAGGCCTTGGTGCTCTCTCCTCCTTCCTTAACTCAATGGGAATCACGACTACCTGAAGAGACAGCATAAACCAAGACAAGAGGGTTTGATGAAGCAAAGTGTTGCTACAGCAAGGCTCTACCAGCAAACCCTAGAAAAATTGGCCCAAAGTGTATAAGACCTAGGATTTAAGGCATCTCCTTCTTCTCAGCTTGTAAATAGTACAACTAGCAAAAGGGAAGAAAGAATGAGAGTGTAGCTATGGCTAGGATCTCTCCTTCTTCAAACAATGGCTAAGAAAATCTCTCAATGGGGACATGAGACAAGGACCTACTTGTGTGCTTGTCACCTAGGGTTTATTCAACAAAATTATAAATATATGCAAGAAATAAGTAATGCAACCATTCAATCAAGAAGATTTGCAGAAAAATACTTACATATCACTAAGAAAAGCATAGCAAACCCTAGTTGTAAGTCCTTCCATTAAGAGAAATGCCAAAATATGCCAAAAAAGTCTTCCTTCAACAAGTGCGCCTCACAAATTCAACCAATAACCCAAGAGAGGGCACAAATTTCAGACCTCACTATGAGTGAGTGTGAGATGATCAGAAAATGAAGGTGAAAATCCTTCATTTATACAGTACCATGACCTAAATTTACATTTTAGGTCATGTAAAAGGCCGACAAGGCCAAAATACTAAATCATATTGGTTTTACATTAAATTCTCAAAATTAAAACCTAATCAAGCTAAAGTGAGATGTCAAGCCCCTCTGAGGGAGACGACATCCCCTTCTAGGGCAAGTGGGGAATCCTGGAGAAAAACGTTATCCCTCTTTGGGTTTCTCCATCCTCTCACACGTGCCATCTCTGCCAATTCTACTTCCCAAGACGTCCATAAGGCTGGATGACATCATGATCATCATGGGTGACATCCTAGGCCTTCCAAGGCCAACGTTCCATTGAAAGAGGGTCAATACCCCTAGGTCAAGCTCTGCCTAAGTGCTTATGGTGGAACGTCCTCTTCTTCTCTGGTGCAAAGCCCCTCATCCATCTCTGTCCTGTCTGTCCCCCCTGATGGGGTCTCAACATCCATCTGATGGGCTCTTTAGCCCCATGGAGGTCTGAATTGATCATCTCCCCATGTGTACCGATCCAAAATGGTACTTGTCCATCGGACATGGTCCTGCACATCACTAGTTATGCCCTCTATGGGCTCATCAGTCACAGGGATCATAGCAATGTCAATCACATCTCATCATCAATATTTTTAAACATGTGCACAAAATCCTTAATACATCAGTTAACAGCTCAAAGACGTTACACAAGCCTGCAATACAAGTTTGGAGAAAAGAAAAAGGCATCCTATTGGGCTAGTGTCCACGGGAAAAGGAAAGTTCCCGGAAAATACCTCATCCAAGCCATGTAAGTGGGTGATGTGGTCAGAGGATGTCCAAGCATCTGGGTGCAATGAGGACCAAGGATGCAATAAATGTTACTTGTGGGTGCCTTTGTAGAAGGCGAGTTGTACCTGTCCTAGATGCAATTATTTCCAAGCCCATTCTTGCCTTTTATTATTATTCTTTTCATTGTTTTATCTTTTATTGTTTTTCTTTTTGTTCAAGAGCTAATCAGGGGACACTGCCCTGGCGTGGTGACCAGTGGTGACAACGGTACCCATAAGTAATTTTACAGAAATGAGAAGGTTGGCTCGTGATGAGACCCCCTTTCCCTTGGCCATGCAACCAAGAGTCACTGCCCTAGCGTGGTAACCAGCTAGTGGCAATGACATACTGCTAGGCACCCATGGAACTAATAGGCTGGATCATGATGAGACCCCCTATCCTCTATTTAGGTCTTGTTTTATTAATTTTCCGAGTCCCTCTTGTTTCTTGCTGAGAAGCCTTTTATCGCTTTCTCAGGGATCCCTGGGCGAAGCATCTCGAGGTTTTATTATTAGGCTTTTATCTTTTACCAACTTTCTTTTACCTTCTGAGCCTTTAGCCCCTTATTCCCATGAGATAAGGTGCAATCATGAAAATAAGTCAACCTAGTGCCCAGACATGTGGAATGGGATAAGTGAGCAGGAAACAAGATGAAATAGTGGTGCTATGATGGGAGTGGACGATGGATTTTCAGAAATCCCCCCAGTGGCAAACCAAAACCTACAGACATAGGCTTTCTAAGGCAGCCTTTCAATCCCCCCAAACATGGTCAAGTGGGAAAGTGTAAGATCCAAGCAGTCGTTATAAATAAAAGGAATTAGATGCACACATTCAATGGTTTTGATGATCAAAGTCACACATACCATGATACCTAGACTAATTACCTCATGGAGCAAGAACCATCCCTAACACAGGACCGAGCCGATGGTGATGGATGTTGTTGCTGACAAGATAAAGATGCTGGAAGAAAGAAAAGGTGGGCCCCCCAAGGCCATGCTAAAGTCAATCCTGCTCTCGTTACTCCATGTCTAGGACCTTTGGGATTCGAGACATGATCTCCTAGTTATCCCTAAAAGTGGGGGATAACACATACCCTTCGGGGAATTGTAATAAGAGATGTTGCATGATAAACTTTGTAAAAGGTCTTGGCCACCTACGACTTAGACATGAGTTGTTACTCTGGAGTGTTTTTTTTACTTGTTAATTATACTTTGTTGTCTAAGCAATTTATAATTTCCGAGTTTTTTCACTCAATTTCTCCAAAGCTGGAGTATATACTCATGGTTAGGCCTTAACATGGATCTAAGCCTAGTGTCTAATGTATATTACCATGCTAAACATCCTCTTAAAGTTTTATGAAAATGTGCTAAGTCCCCCTTAGGATTTTTTAATTTCTTCAGTTAATTAAAAAAAATTCCGTTTTAATTGTAAAATGAAGTCGTAATAAAAAAGTGGTACTAGGAGGTTTCATATTCCTTGGGGGTGCTCATTTTTGGACCTAGAGCACCCACATTACCGAAGTACCCACTTTGGTGAGTGAAATTAGTGATTTTAATCACTAAAAAGTTAATTTTCCTCATAAAACCCAAAGAAAACATACAAAAATCAGGAAAAATCAGGAAACATGTCGAAAACATGTTTTAGTGAAATAAAGGCAAAAAAGGTATGTGGAAGCAAAAGAGAAGCATCTAGGGATGATTTGTTTGGTTAGAAGATTCACCTAAGTGGCAACTATCATGGTTTAATCACATGGTCAAAGGGAGGTGCGCCCCTCTTGGAGTAGGTGGCACACTCTAGAGTGGGTTGCCAACCTCTTGAGAGGTGGCACCCCTCCATCTCCTTCCATCCTCACAAGTGGAAATATTTTGGAGTGTGGGGAGAGTTGGCATCCATCGCCCTCAAACTTGGTATGCTTTACCTCCCAAGTGGTGCGCCCTCCCTCTCCATGTGGTGCACCCTCCTCCTCTTTGCTCTCCTCCCCCTTTGCTATATAATGGAGCTTAGTCTTCCTTTGTAATCAAATTTGGTGATGTAAAGTTATGATGTTGTAATTTTCTTCCGAGCTATTGTGGAATAAAGTTTGAAGACTTTGGAGGTAACTCTTGGTATCTTGTGTCAATGTGTGGATGCCATTCTTCTTTGTGGATATGTTGAGATTATGGTAAACCTCTTTTCTTGCAATTGTATTTGTTATTAATCTTTTAATAAGATAATAGTGAGCTAGCTTGCATTACTAGATCTTATTATAGCATGTTTAATCTATGATTTCATGTCATTCTTGTTTGAATTCATGTTTTCTAGATTGAATGTGTAGGAAGTAGATGCATCTACTTTTAACAATTTCTAGTAAGATTCTCTTAAGTTTGCAGGATCTCTAGTTTGGAGGAGTGGAAGACTCTAGCTTGAGTTTCCAACACCTTCAAGTCCATCTAATTGGAAGGATTCCCTCTTCAATACATCAAAAAGACCCCATAGCCCAAAGTTGGCTTCCATCTGGCATTTCTTTCTCCCTTATCTCATTTTCTCTAAAATTTATTTGGGTTACTAGTCGCTTACTTTATCTTAGATCTATATCATATTTAAAAATCCTTCTTATCTAAGTTATTAAGTGAATTTAAAGGTTACATCTAGATTTCATTTTATTTTATTATCTTAAGATAGATCTAGCTTAAGAAGCATCATTTTTAGCAGGTAATTTACTTCGAAATTTTTAGAGGATTAAAGTTTACTTATTTCAAAGATCTTTTAATTCCATATTTGGCAATTAGAGTGCCTTTAGTTTGTTGTTTTAAAACAACAAACAAATATCCTAAGAAGACTAGCTTTTTTAGCTTGCTCTTCTTAGTTCCTTTTGCAAGTTTTACACTAGTTTTACTTAGTCAATTTTTGAGTTCTCATACTGTTGTCGTCCTTATACACACTTGCAAATGTGAGCTAAGTCCTACTCACTTAGTGTGTCCTTGGAGGCACAATTCCTAGGTTCAAATCCCACTCTCACCTCGACTTGAACCTCTTCCGTCTAGGCTTACTCCTAGGGAAGCCAAGGGGGGTAGACCCTAGTTACTATGTGAGATTAAAGATTAATTCTAGGAGTTGGATTCAATTAGTTAAAAGGTTTGGGGGAAGATCTAGCCTATATGAAAAAGCAGCAAATGCAATGTGCAACAATTTAAATGCAAAAGCAATCCTTTCCTAAGACAACTAGAGACTAGTGCCTAAGATTGGGCAAGGGGTCAACTAAAGATTTAGGGAGATAGATTTTACAATAGTTACACAAGATTACAAAGAACTAGATACAATACTACAAGATTAGATACAAATATATAACAACTAGATACAAGGTTTACAAAAGAAGATCTAGTAGCTACAACTAAACATAAGATACATGAATGATACAATTATGAACAAGAGATACAAACAATAACTAGGTTGCTTGACTTGTGCAGGAAATGAAGATGTTTCAAATGAAAGAAATTACCAACACATAAAGCCAGCATGCTCAACAATAGAGTGCCTCCAAAGGATGCGCAACTCTATGTGACTACTTTCAATGACAAACACCAACAACACAAACCCAACAATGAAGTTGCCTCCAAAGGATGTGCAAATCCAATATACCAACACACCACTTAAAATGAGAATCAAATGCCTAAAACAAGCCTCCAAGGGCAAAGGGCGCAACTCTAAAACTCACTTAGATAATTATCCACAAAACCGAAATACTTGCATGGAAATGTAAATGTAAATGACAGATGAATGCTTGCAAGTTTTAAGTATCAACCATCAAATGATGTGTGTCAATGTAAAAGTCTCAAAGTTGAAGTGGATTAAATATTATTAAATTTTTTTAAGTGAAAGAGTGAATCATAACTAAGTGTCAACCTCAAGACTCCCCCCGCTTATACCAAGTAGTTTTTGGGTGCTCAAGAAGTGAGGCAAACAAGGCCCCACCCTAGCTCCAAAGGTCAACCCAAGGAAAGAAGTACTCCCGGAAAGGACATTGAGCATCATGAGATCGTCCCCGACCTATCACCTTCCGTTGCTTCCTTTCGATCCTCGTTTAAATGGAAAAGTTGGGTCAGTGGTGAGTTCCCTATTAAGTCTAATAAATTTTAGGCCTAGGAACTAAGGTAAATTAAGTTAGTGTATGTGTTAGGCAAGATGTTGCTTGCCAAAAAGTTGAGTGCTTGAACAAAAATGAAATTGCTTGCTTGCAAGAAATGAAAGTGCTTAACCAAAAAGTAAAACTTGAGATAGCATAAAATTACTTGCACATTAACTTGGAAGAAAGATAAAATAGGTTTCCTTAAACCATTTATGCCATGCCCATGATATTTGAAAGAAATAAAAAGTGTTTGTGTAAAAATAAGGAAATGAGAACAAGTACTTGAAAAAAAAACTAAAGCTTGCAATGAAAAGACTAAGATAGCATCAATAGATCAATATGCCTCCATGGGTCTAATCTAGTGTTATGGTTGTTACTTCTACCTCTAGATAATTTTAAACCATTAAAACTAGCCATATGATTTTGGGAGTTGGCTAGGCCAAGCTCACTCCAAGGTGTAGGCAACAATAAATATGAAATGCTTGAAAGAATAAAACTAAACTAAGCAAACCACATACAATGACACAAGGTGGAGGCGAGCCTTCCTATTTTGTGCCAGAGAGGGTTGAAATAAAATGGAGTAAAATGTTGAAATAAAATTAGCCACACAACCTTGTCCTAATGATAAGTGGGGCAAACAAATAAACAAAATATTGCAGAAATTAAAAGGATAACCTCAATGTTTGGTTTCATGCTCAACGTGTTTTGCATATTCCATAGAGTAAGAAAAGAGAATTGTTTGTTTACCCAATTTCTCTCCTGTGAGCATGAAAGTAAAATAGAGAGGCAAGGGAGAGTGATTTTCACATTTCCCAAAAAAAACCACGAAACAAAACAGAAACAAAATTACTATCTTAACCCATTGTGTTTGTTAAGATCAATGGTTATTTGTTTCCTACATGTTCATTGATTTCAATCTGCAAAATAAAACTAATTAAATTGTAAAAATGAGAAAGAGTGAAAGGACTCCTCTTAGAAGGTTCTGCAAGAGGGCCTGTGGAAGGTGCATTGTGGGGTTTGTTGACCGCCTATTCAACTGGGGGGTCAACTCCATGTACCATGAAGATGTGCATCAACAGATGCAAACATGTCGAAGACTTTTTGGTTCTACTAGGCAATTTATGCCTCCAGCACAAATTTTGTAAGCGGGATTACCACACCCCTGTGTGGGTTAATATTGTAATAAGTCTACATGGATCATGTTAGGTCAGTTGACTTAGGGTTTCTTCATTAGGAGAGTTCCTTTCACTGAGTGTTTTTTATCCTCGGGAGGTTAATGTGGCCTAACCAGCCGGGTTAATCTCCCTTGAGTTTTTCACTCCCACCCAATAAATCCTCCAAAGTAGTGAAAGGCATTCTAATGTAGTCATTACTAGGTATCTAATGTTTAGGAATGTTTTAAATGACCATGTAAGACAACACGCGAAATTTCGCGGAATTTCGTCAAGTATAGCTAGGTTTTTTTTAAGGTTCTGAATTAATTAATTTCGGGTATTTAATGTAAAACTTAGGTCCCGGGATTTTTGATAGGGGTATTTGTACTCAAAATAAAGATAATGAGACCCCCGAACCCGTGGACCAAGTTTCAACTCAGTCAGACAAGTTTTGCTAGGTTGTTTGTCCACTTAGGAGTTTTTTCGGAAAACGACAATTTTAATTGCCAAACCCAGAACATGGGAAAGTGTAAATTTTGTAATTTTTAACCAAAAAAGATGAAGTGGCAATAATTAAAGAGAGGACCCCACCTAACCTATTCCACCCTTTTCCTACCCTTCTAACCCCCCATTTAATTAAAATCAACTTTTAATTTATTCCCATATGAGGAATACATCCCTCTTCTCCCACGTAAGATTAATAACTCAATTAATTAGTGGTCCCCTCCATACCTCACGCCCTCACCTCATCTTAACTCACCTTTTAATTTACTCCCCACTTAAATCTACATCCCCCTTTGAGCTTATGTACTCCCTTCCCATGTTAAATTTGTTTTTTTTTTCCTTTGTAATGGAATATGGGTCCCCCATCAACCATTCACAACACATTAAGGAGTTGTACCCAAGCGGTTTGCTTTCCTTTCAATATTTACTTTGCAAGCTTAGCTAGATTAGTCGTGATTTCTACATGCATGCTTAACTTAAAATAGTCTAGAGTAGATCTCATAACACATTCTATCTTAGAACCCATGGTGGCTTAGATTAGATCGTTATTTTCCGTTGCATGCAAGTTTAAGTTTATCTAATCTTCATATTACACTTGCGCATGCTAACATTGGTTTCATAAAGACTCAACTAATCAACCTTTTACAATTCCGCAAGTTACTTTCAGTTCTCACACTTCACATTTGCAATATAATAACTAAGAACTCTCGTTAATTCTGGTTTGGGTCCCCAAGGCCTTTCCAGAAACTAAAATTTAACTTGCAATCTATTGTCTAAAGGCATCAGCCTTCACATCTTTCAATTTTCAGTACTTTGGTAACTTTGTTGAGCAAGCTACAAGCACTCAATCACACTTTTATTTATCTCATAGATCTAAAATTCATTACTTAGACTTAATAGGACACCTTAACTCACCATCTTCGCCACTTAAAAACTGGGGTTTTGAGGAAAGCCACGGAAATTTTTCGGAGTACTCAGCCTTAGGGTTGACCTGTGAAGCTAGGGTAGGCCTCGTTTCCTCACTTCTTGAGCATCCAACAACCACTTGGTAATAGGAGGAGAAGAGTTTTGGGTTGACATCTAGATAGGGCTAAAATTAATCTCACACTTAATCACTTAATTCAATTTTTAGTCTACAACACTAAGCAATACAGTTACACACTTGCAAGTTCACTGATCTAACTGTCTTTCAATTTACTTTCATACGCAAGTTGTCATTTATGTGTTGTCGAATTATTACTTAAGTGGTTATATCTTTTCATCTGGAGCACTTTACTTTCAAAGCT
>ML814173.1:8618-30238 GCA_009831015.1 Picea engelmannii | reverse complement strand
TACCCCCCTTGGCTTCCCTAGGAGTTAGCCTAGACGGAAGAGGTTCAAGTCAAAGTGACAGCGTGGACTTTGAACCTAGGCATTGTGCCTCCGAGGACACACTAAGTGAACAGGACTTAGCTCACGTTTGCAAGTGTGTATAATGACGACAACAAGGTCCTACAGAGTGTTTATTTGAGAACAACATGAAATTTCATCTCATGGTTGGAGCATAATTAAGGGAAACACTTGATGAAGGATATGAAAGGTCTTGTAAAAGAGTGTGTTGAACCATATCAAGTTCTAAGTGAGAGAACGCGAAAGGTGTGGCATGAACTTGACACGAAACACAAGTGAAATGGAGAAAGCTACAAGTATTGTAAGGAAAGAGCATGACAAAGTTTTTGAAAGGGACTTGGGGATGTAAAAACAACCAAGAAGGAGGGCATACAATGGTGGTGATTCAAAGGCTAGCTAGGGTGGGGCATACCTATTATTTAAGGTATTCAAATTGAGCAACCTATAATAAGAAACTTAGAAAGGGAAAGGCAAAAGCAAAAGCCAAAGACAGGGGAAAATGAGTTGATGGAGGCGTCTTGGAAAAAAATGTTGTAAAGAATTTGAGGCTATAACAAGTAAATGAAGATGTGTATCCTCCTATAAAACCTTCATGAACAAAGGGTGCACCACTTCTATAGCAAGGAATCAAGAGGGGAACTCAAGAAACTAGAGAGGAATGAATATTCCTAACTACATTCATCATCATTGGTCACACAGCCTTAGTATCCCGATAGATTAGTTGAGGGTATGTTCTCAACAGTTATGTGTGCTAGGATATGTGAGTTGTGTCACTTGCAGGAGATTGAGATAGAGGAGCACTTCAGCTTTACAAGTAATATATATTATGATACCATAGGGAGATGTCATTGTTTATAGCATGATTAAAAAGGGCCCCTTATGACTTTTTTCACTATGTCTAAGAGGAAATTAGTCACAGACATTAGGGCATTATCAAACTTATTTAGGCCTAAGTATACCACCTCAATCAACTCTTTGTTCTATCCTAAGTCAACAATCAAAGGCATGAGTTTCCATACAAATATACCAACCAAGGATACAAAGGTCAATAAGTCTATGAGATAGAGCACATCCTATTGTTATTTCAGGAAACAATGAACAAACCAAGAATGAAACTTCTTTCAGTTGGTCTCGATCCAAGAATGTCCCCCAACATTGATCACAATGAAGCAACCGAAAATGTAACAAATAGTTTAGTAGACATTCTACTTGTCCCACCCCAAAGGAGGTGTATGACTCAAGAACTAGATTGAGCTACATAGGGTCCAAAGATAAGTTTGTCCAAAAGGATCTTGTTGACCGCCTATTCAACTAGGGGGTCAAATCCATGTAACATGAAGATATGCATCAACAAATGCAAACATGTCGAAGATTATTTGGTTCTACTGGGCATTTTTCCCTCCACCATATATTTTTGTAATCGGAATTTCCGCACCCCTGCGTGGGTTAATAATGTAATAGGTCTGCATGGATCATAGTTAGGTTGTTTACCTTGGGATTTATTCATTAGGAGAGTTCCTTTCACTGAGTGTTTTTTATCCTCAGGTTATTAATTTAACTTTCCAGCCGTATTAATTTCCCTTGAGTTTTTCACTCCCACCATTAATAATTCTTCCAAAGTGGTGAAAGGCATTCTAATGGAGTTATCCTCTGGTAGCTAGTGTTTAGGAATGATATAAATTACCATGTATGACATCTCAAAAAGTTTCGTAGAATTCCGTCGAGTCTAGATAGGTTTTTTTTAATTAATTAAAATTGCCTAAGGTTGGGTAATTTAATTAATTATTTTTTAGCAAATATTGTAAAAACTAGGTCCTTGGGCATTTTCTAGGAGTATTTGTGCTAAAAATAAATGGAATGAGACCCCCTACACCCTTGGTACAAGTTTCAGCTCCGTCGGACAACTTTTGCTAGGTGTTTGTCCACCAAGAGTCTCAGTCAATCAAAACAATAATTTTAATTGCTAAGTCATGACATAGGAAAAATGTAATTTTTGAGCAAATGGATGAAAGTAAAGTTGGAAAGTGATGAGAGAAATGTTTCCTAACCTAAACCAACCTTACCCAACCTTTTTACACCCCCTCATCCACTCAAACCCTCACGCCCCCTGGGGGATTTGCGCCCCCCCTAGCTTGAGAAAACATTACAACTTGAAATCTTTTGAGTTGTGGGCCCCTCCCTCATGAGGTGCACCCTTCCTAGCCTCACACATCACCTATTTCTTGGTCCCACACCTCACAACTCATTTCCACCTCATCAATCCACGTATAAAACCTAAGTGGTGCACCCCCTCTCCTTGATATCCCCACCTTGCCTTGTGTTGCAACACTTGGCATTGATCCAAGAGGGGTCGTTTTGCCTCTAGAGGTATAAATACAACCCCTCCCTCACTCATTTCTTCACCATATCTTGAGCTATTGTTATGCTATTGGATTTTTTCCCCATCTCTCTCTCTCTCTTGTTCATCTTGCTTCCACTCCACTTTGCTCTTGAGAGTGTTGGAGCAACTTGTTTCTGCAAGACTCTCATTTGGATTAGAAAGGCTTTGGAGGATTTTGAAGTAACAAAGACTAGTCTTGCTACTTCCATACACATGAGGTGATATCATTTCTTTATGCATTTTGTGGAATATTGAATAGATATCTTGGGTAAATTAGTTTACTTGGATAAGTTAGGCAATAGTGTAGTTGTTGGCCTAGATGTGTTGGATAGCTAATGATATAAATTAGTTTATGCTGTTTTCTTATGCAACTCATCATCCACTCTTATCTCACATTGTGTTTCAAAGATTGCAGGTTTACCTCTAGGGTTTTGTTGGGATAGCCTCAAGCAAGAGTCTACCCTCATAGCCCACCTAAACTCCATTGTTTTTCATATATGATTATATGTTCATTCATTTCAGATTCGGTTTTGAGGAAAATTTCTGCTTAAAAACATAATTTTTTCTTAACTTCTTGTGTGTTGTGCAACATTTCCAACAAGCAATAGCTTGCTGGTTTTTGCAGATTCTTCCCAGGTCAAGGGGTTATGCTGCACATTTTCAGTCACACAACACACCAAAGGCTCCTCTTTTGATTGGGTACCAAACACCCAACCTTTCTTCTTTCTTTCTAGCATTGTAGCAAGCCCCCGGGAAGTTCCCTTGAGGCTTGCATTCTTGTAATACGTTTTCTGTTTTTTGTAAAGTTTTAGTGCCTACTCCTTGGGTGAGAGATTGGAAAAGCCAACCCCCCAAAATCATGAGGCTAGGGTGTACTTTAAGTTTTATGCAATCTTTCATTCTTTTTCTCCACTTGTCATTAGGGCAAGGTTGTGTGGCTAGGATTGTTTTAGTGGTAGTTTAAATATTTAATTTCCAACCCCCTTTGGCACAAAATAGGAAGGCTTGCCTCCACCTTGTGCCATTATGAGTGGTTTGTAGTTCTTGCACTTTATTTTCAAGTCTCATTTTCATTATTTGCCTACACCTTGGATGAGAAGTTCGCAAAGCCAACCCCCAACATAGTATGGTTAGTTTAGTTGTGTGTTTTGATATGCTTATGCTCATGTTTTAAAATCATCTAGAAGTAGATCTCACATAACTAAATTTTAGCTTAAGCCCATGGAGGCATAGACTTATTTTCATGTCTTAAGTTACTCATTTTGCAACCTTCTTTTTCCTAGGACTTATCTTAATGCAATACACAAATGGGTAAATGGTGATGGTTCAAGGAATATCTTTTTCATTTGCAAGTTTTTGTCTTTCAAGCATTAATTTTCTTCTAAACTTGCAAACACACATGGGTATGTAAATGGTGTAGAAGTAACCTTTTATTTTAGAAAGTCTTTTTCAAGTTCCTTATGTGTTTCCATGCTATAATCTCATGATTTAGAATATCTTTCTAGCTGGATAAAAGTTTTAGTTTTGGCAATATTTCACTGTTTGTAAGCAAGTAAAAATCACCTAAACACACTCAAACACCTAAAAACACTTAGTCCATAGGCCTAATAACTTGTTATACTTAATAGGAATATCTTTGACATTTAAAACGGGGTTTGAAGAAGGTAGCGGAAGGTGCTAGGCCGGGGATGCTCTCATGGCGCATGGCGTCCTTTTCGGGAGTACTCGGATCTTAGGGTTGACCTGTGAAGCTAGGGTAGGCCTCGTCGCCTCACTTCTTGAGCATCCAGTAGCCACTTGGTAATTGGGGGAGGAGAATTTTGGGTTGACACTTAGCTAGGAATAACTCAACATTTAATAATCTTTAAACAACTCTTTAATCCACTAAACACTTGGGCATCTTCTTGATTGGTATATCTTGTGGGTTGGCATCTAAGTAACACTTGCAAGCACTCTTTCACTTTTACATATACATGCAAGTCTAGCTTTTGCTTTGTGGATTAATCACCTAAGTTGTCATTTTATGTGTTTTGGAGCACTTGTTCTTTAAAAGCATATCTTATTTAATTAGTGTTCTTTGTGGTGTGATCCCTCAAGAGGTTGTGCATCCCCTTTGGAGGCACTATCCTATTGGGTTTTGAGTGTTGTGGTTGCCATTGATAAGCAATCCAATAGAGTAAGTGCTATTGGGGCATGCTTGCCTTGATGTGTTGATGATCTTCATGTTTTGAATCTCCTTAATTCCTACACATACAAGTACATGGTTAATTAATCTCTTTGTATTATTTTTATAATCTTGTGATAGTTTTAGAACATTCATTGTTGTAGCTATTGTATCATCTACTCATCTTGTATATCTTTGTATCTTGTAACTCTTAGATATTCTTGTTGTAATTGTATATCTTGCTATATATCTTTTGCTTAT
This sequence comes from Picea engelmannii, assembly GCA_009831015.1. NCBI lineage: Eukaryota > Viridiplantae > Streptophyta > Pinopsida > Pinales > Pinaceae > Picea > Picea engelmannii. Next base: position 25,376 of record ML814173.1, on the reverse strand, counting down.
AGTTGTTGTAACATCTATCATTCTATTCTTTAGTTGTAAGTATTTGTATCTAAAATTGTTGTGGAAGAGTTGTACTCCTTTAATATTTTGTAATCATTTTGTAATCAAACTCCCTCAAACTTTAGTTGACCCCATTGCCCAATCCTAGGCACTAGTCTTAGTTGTCCTAGGGAAAGGCTTGTTTGTCATTATCAATTGTTGCACATTGCATTGTTGCCTTTGCATCATAGGCTAGATTCCCCCCCAACCTTAAACTAATTAAAACCAACTCCTAGAACATAACGTTCATCTGATATAGAAACTAGGGTCTACCCTCCTTGGCTTCCCTAGGAGTAAGCCTAGACAAAAGAGGTTCAAGTCAAAGTGAGAGCGTGGGATTTGAACCTAGGCATTGTGCCTCCAAGGACACACTAAGTGATCAGGACTTAGCTCACGTTTGCAAGTGTGTATAAGGACGGCAATAGATCCAACACAAACTTGAGAAAAACTATGGAGGCCTGAGGAGATAGTAGAGGTTTCACCAATGGAGAAGGCCCACTTAGGATACAAGGAGGAACATCATTGAAAAGGATAGGAGATGTTCTCATCTGAAAATTTCAGAGTCAATTCACATTTTCTTGGGCTTTCTTCTCTCACCAAGCACAACCAAAGCATTTTGGAGTTCAATGACAATTACAGGTTTTGCAGAGAGACCTCAAGGCAATGCACTTTGTTTCATCTTGCTCAAGCACCATTCATCATCTGGATGGAAAGAACAAAGGTGTAGAAGTATTTCTGGCCTGATAAAGGCTTTTCTAGAGGCATATATCACCAAGAGGTTCCATTTGGGAACACTTGACACATACTAGAGGTGCAATGCATGACATGTGGTAAGAAAAAGGATTAATGAGCATAAAAGGAGAAACATCCTTCTTAGAAAAGGCGCCACATGGCACTAAGTTGCACTTGGGCTTCACCAAAGGCCCACCTAAGGTTGAATTCCCTCTTCAAGGAGATGGATAGCATATGTTGGAGGAAAGAAGGGGTGAGAAATAACCCTAAGGGAGGAGCTTCCATGTATTTGAGGTCATGTTTCCCCTTTCAAGAGAACTTTGGGCTGTAAGGACACATTATTTAATCCATTTTCACATAATTGGAGGCACATTTGGAGGTACACTACTTAGGAGGATCGATGGACTCCTTGGAGGGTTGTGATTAGGGGATGTGAACTTGACTTGCATAGCTACATCACCTTGGAGCATGACACATGTACTTTAGAGCATAGTGTCTCACTTGTGTTGGCCTACAAGTGCTCATTATAGTTTTCTTGTCAAGGTGCCCACATTGTATCGTTGGCATACCTTACCTCTCATATAAATAGAGGAAGGAGAGAGTCCTTCCATTCATATATGTTCATTCACTCACTTGTATTCACTCTTATGATGAGATGTGACCTAGAGAAGAGTTCACACTAGCCTCTATCTCTCTAAAGCCTTCACATGTGCTCTCTCTCTCTCTCTCTCTCTCGTCGTTAAGGTTTCTTGGTCTTCTTAAAGTATCTTGGAGCATATTGGAGGTATAAGGTTAGGGTTTATCCCTTGGAGATTGGAGATTAAGGGTTTGTGACAAAACCCTAGAGTGGAATTGTGAAGAAGAAGAAGAGAGGACATCATGCCTTGGAGGATGTGTTAGAGTGATTCTTGCACATTAGATCTTCTTGGCTGCTGGGGTTTTGTTGATTTTCCCTAGCTAGGGAAAATCACTTGTGTTGGCCTACAAGTTCTAATTAAAGGTCTCTTGTAAAGGCTAAGGCCCACATTGTATCGTTGGCATCCCTTAGCTCTCATATAAATAGAGGAAGGAGATAATCCTTCCATTCATATATGTCCATTCACTCACTTGTATTCACTCTTGTGATGAGATGTGACCTAGAGAAGAGTGCACACTAGCCTCTCTCTCTCTCTCTAAAGCCTTCACATGTGCTCTCTCTCTCTCTCTCTAAATCCTTCACATGTGCTCTCTCTCTCTCTCTCTCTCGTCGTTAAGGTTTCTTGGTCTTCTTAAAGTATCTTGGAGCATCTTGGAGGTATAAGGTTATGGTTTATCCCTTGGAGATTGGAGATTAAGGGTTTGTGATAAAACCCTAGGGTGGAATTGTGAAGAAGAAGAGAGGACATCATGCCTTGGAGGATGTGTTGAAGTGATTCTTGTACATCGGATCTTCTTGGCTGCTAGGATTTTGTTGATTTCCGTAACAAGGGTTTGGAGAGTTGAGAGGATTTTGAACTCGCCTTGCGAGAAAGCTATGGTATGTACATGTACTCCATCTTGTGATGAGATGTGCCCTAGAGAAGAGTGCACACTAGCCTCTCTCTCTTTCTAAAGCCTTCACATGTGTGTGATCTCTCTCTCTCTCTCTTTCTCTCTCTCTCTCGTCGTTAAGGTTTCTTTGTCTTCTTAAAGTATCTTGGAGCATCTTGGAGGTATAAGGTTAGGGTTTATCCCTTGGATATTGGAGATTAAGGGTTTGTGATAAAACCCTAGGGTAGAATTGTGAAGAAGAAGAAGAGAGGACATCATGCCTTGGAGGATGTGTTGGAGTGATTCTTACACATTGGATCTTCTTGGCTGCTAGGGTTTTGTTGATTTGCCCTAGCTAGGGTTTGGAGACTTGAGAAGATTTTGTACTAGCCTTGCAAAAAAACTATGGTATGTAGATGTACTTTATATTGAACATATAATGAAGTTTCCATCTGTCCAAAACTTATGCAATTTCCAGATTTTATTTTCAGCTATATATGTTTTTTATGGATTGTTATTTACGGCCATATATGACTTGTTGATTTAACATAAGTAAAAGGACAATTGTTAAGTGATTTGACATCTAAGTGAAGAATACAAGGGGCCAATTTTACTGCTATCATACTATCGTTATCACTGATGTAAAAGAGTATTTTCAGCTCTCATTATTGGCTAATAAGTTGCCCTAAAAAGGCTGAAACTTATCCCTTAGGTATGGTATATTTTCTCCTTGAACTGTCGAAAAGTTTGGGCTGTTTGGAAGTGAAACATTGTACTCTTTCTGTTGCTGGTTTGTACCTTGTTTTACAGCAGTCCTAAAGCTGAAAATTCACAGGGCTAGGATCTGAGAAACCTTATAGGTTGAAGGTAAAATTTCTGTTTTGCATTGAATTTTGAATTACAAAAAATATCCACGAGCTATTCCTTTATTGTTCAAGTTGCACATTATTACTTAGATGCAATTTCATGGTTGTGATGGTTCATCTTGTATAAGAGTTTTCACTTGTTCTTGAATAATCGGAAAATATGTTTTGGACAAATTATGGCACATTAGTCAATCGCTTAACTATGTCCTCTGTAATATCCAAACCCTCTTGTTCTTTGATCTTGACTCCATCAACCCATTGGATAAACATTGGTTGTGGCAGTCCACCATATATTTTATATTAAAAAACATCTTAAACTTATTTTATAGGGTTTTCCACTTGTGCCAAAATAGAACTGGCCTAAAGTGAGAGGAAGAGTTGTTGTGGTGACAATCAACAACCTCCCTAAGTGCCCCTAGGTATGCACTTCTTTCAAGGACTTGAAATTTTTTGAGAGCAGGTCTGGGAGATAACAAATTGGCACTGATGCCAAGACCAACGTCCAATTTGATAAGGCCATTTCTTTGAATATCTTATTCTAATTTGGCAAATCCACGAAGGAACAAGCCCTATTCCCAAACATTTTGAAGTGACTTGCTGCTTGTAGAGGTGAGGACATCCATCCATCTTAAAGGCATTTGAAGAATCACCTGGTGACTCCACTAATAATGAAATAAGGCATGATTGTAATATGTTTTCAAACTTTCATATCAATTATTCATATCGAGGATCTGGAAGTAAAGAAACATGGCATTGCCCCCATGGGAGGCCAAGTGGTGCTCCATTTGATTTTTTGAGTATCTTGAGATTTCTGAAAGAGCTCCTTGCACCATATTGGAACAAGCATATTATGAAATTCCACGGATATACCAATTCAGCTACACTACATATTACATCATTCATGAAAACTATTTTAGATTAGAGGTTGTCCATAAATATGTCATGATGAGAATGTTTGTATGTACCTTGGAAGATTCTACAAAAAGGTGGTTTGAGAGTTTCAGTGGAAAGGAAATATCTTCATTTAAAATTCTAATCATCAAAGCATTTCACAAGTGTTGGATCCTTGTTATGAAGAAGAAGATTAGGTTGAAGACTTTCATGATGTCAAAGCTACATTTGATACTTACCATGATAAAGAAAGGGAGGTACAGGCTCTAATGCTCAGATACCGAAGTAACCCCTTGGATGCTCTCTTTTCTAAAATAGAAGAAAATGTGGAAGCATTGAAGTCCCTTGCTAAATTTATCATAGAAAAATATGATGAATGAGACAAGGAGGAGCATGGAAATTGGTTTCATAATGATCGCTTGGATGACCAACTTTCTCTTTCATCCCATGAGCCACTTGTCTATGAGATTTCAAATCTAGCTGAGGAGCGGAGTGATGAAGTTCTTGAAGAACCTGTTCTAGCACATCATGAAGATCTTGATGGAGAAGAATGCATTCCATCTTGTTCCAGAAGAAACATCTTGTAATTATGATGTACACTTGCATGAGGACATTTCAGTGACCATCATCATGAATTCTGAGGAAGACAAGGAATTGGTAAGTTATGGTGAATTTCCTTTTCAAATTATGGACATGATGAAATTTTAGAAAAGTTGAAAGGGATAGATATCGTAGAGAAACCCTTGGTGGATGAAGAAATTGTAGGTGCTTCTGCTAGCTCATATGATAAAGAACATGGCAGCCAAGAGGATGATGATGTGAGAACTCTTTTTGTGATTGGGTATGTAAATGTGATATGGATTACCGGTTTGTTCATGGAGATCCCATCTATGGCACAAATGGTGAGAGATTGACAGACAAAGACATGAATTTGCACCTTCCTTTTCCAATCAACCTTGAGAACCACATCATGGAGCATGAAAAGGGGAATTGCATATCCTATTTCCTTCAATCTTGGACAGCCAAAAGATGTTGAAGTATGTGATGCACTTTCTAGTGTTCATCAACATCCAGGTGTCGTCATGAATGGGACAGATTTCTTAAAGCATAAGGAGCATTATGATCACATTGCACATTCAGAAAATTTTCAGCCATGGATATCTTCAGCTCGTACCCAATTTATGTATAAAAAATCAGCGAGGGGATGTAATTTCAAGGCTGAAATATGTTTGGGACAACATCATGCTCGCTCTTTGATGTATGGAAGCATTTTTCAAACTTACAAAAGAGGGCATCAAGCCCTAGATCATGAGCTGATTTGTTTTTCAGATCTGACTTTTCATGGCATGCATCATGTGGAGACTTGATAGAAAGAGAATAAGGTAGGAAAGTAAAAAATTTGCAGGTTTATCTTGGAGCCGCCTTCTATAACCTTGTTACTAGAGGCTATGACAAGTGATTTCCATGGAAACAAAGGAGAACGATTGTTGGAGCATGTACATCAGCCTCTAGAGAGGCATTTTGTAGTGCATTGAGATGACTCATGGATTATCGACGTGCTGCCCTATTCTTATGTAGGAGATGATGATTATGTCAACCCTATCCAAAACATTAGATAGAGCAAGCATGTAAAAGCACACACCAACCTTGGTGTGATCTTGATGGTTTTTTCCTTCTTTAGCAACTCACATCAGTTTTCAGCCATATAGTGACAAAGATTCCAACATATGCTTGTCAGATGTTTGGGATGTAGCCTTCTTTTGGTTTGTTACCAAACACAAGGGGAGATCCCATATTTTTTAAGAGAGGGTCGGTGTTTGCATTGGATTTTTTATTACTCTTAGCATTTGCATATTCCCATTGTAGAGTAGGGTAGAAAGAATAAACTTGATGTTCATAAGAAGAAAATTTCATTTATGCTTTGTTTGCATTTGGGCCCATGCCTTTTATTTGTAGTGCCCCTTGAGAATGAGTAGATGGATGAACATTCTCAAGTCTTTTCTCATAAATTGGGATTGAAGACATTTTGTATTATGTGGCAGGGATGTGAACATTTTGATCCGTCCTATCATGAACAACCAAACCTTTGATTCACCTTACTAGTACAAAAAAGATTCTAGAGTTCTCTTGCACTCCCCATATAAATCCAGTTGTTACCCTCTAAAAATGTAGGGATCATTTTTCATTTTCATGGACATTCCTCTCTCACCTAGCATGGTAGAATTATTTTGGAATTCAATAGCAATTACAGGTTGCAAGGAGAGACTCAAAAGACATGCGCCTTGTTCCATCTTGTCCGAGCACCATTCATCATCTTGAAGACTAAAACAAAGGCGTAGAAATATTGTTGGCTTGATGAAAACTTTTCTAGAGGTATATCTCACCATGAGGTTCCATTTGGGCACACTTGACACATATTGGAGGTCCAAAGCATGATATGTGGTAAGAAAAAGGGTTAATGAGCATAAAAGAAGGAACACCCTTCATAGAAAAGGTGCCACATGACACTAAGTTGTACTCAAGCTTGGCCAAGGGCCCAACCTAAGGTGGAATTCCCTCTTCAAGGAGATGGCTAGAATATATGTTGGAGGCAAGGAGGGGTGAGAAATAACCCTAAGGGAGGAGCTTCCACATATTTGGGGGCATGTTTCCCCTTTGACGAGAACTTTGGGGGTAAGTACACATTATACTTAATCCATTTTCACATAATTGGAGGCACATTTCACCTTTTGAGGTATTTGGGAGTAAAGACACATTGTTCGAGGCCTTTTCTACATATTTGGATGTGTATTTCACCTTTCAGGAGGAGCTTCAAGGACCTATTTTATTCACTCGAAAGGAAAACTCAAAGAGGATTCTAGGGACTTCTAAAAAGAAACATTAATTTATGAATTAGGGTTTGATTTGAAGGGATATAAATAGAGGATAAGATTCACTTGCTAAAGACATGGTTGGAAGAGTGGGAGTTTCCCTCCAAGCTTAATTGAAGATCTTTTGGGAGGAAGAAGTTAAAGGTGAGATTTTGCATCTCACCTTAATTAAATGTGAGATTTTGCATCTCTCTTTTTCTATTTCCAAGATGTCTAGCGTTTTTGCCAAGATTGTAATTGTTTTTGCCACTAAAATAATGTTTGAAGCAAGGTAGTCTTGTTCCAATAAGAAAACATTAGGGTTGAGGTACAACCCTCTCTAATTCTAGATGTAGCCTTGGATGATTGAAGGAATTTGCTGCTGCAATTTTCTAGTTAGGGTTGTTCACTAAATGTTTGAGGGTTGTTTTCGCTAAGGAAGAAGATTAAGCGTGGAACGTTGTGGCTGTCTTGATCTTGTGATGAAATCACATCTAACGAATTGATATATTGTTGGTTATTTGTTCAATAAAAAGGTTGTCCTACCTTGTCTAGTTCATCTATTGTTTCATATGTGGCTATTCCTTTACTAGTCATGGTTTCACGTTATTACTTCAATGTAATTTCATGCTTGTCATGGTGCAGTTTGTATAAAAGCTCACTTTTTCTTGTATAATCTAAAAAATTGTTTTGAACTAATTATGGCACATCGATGAATGGCTTAATAACGTCTTCTTTGTAATATTCAAACCCAATTCCTCTTTGATCTTGACTCCATTTCCCAAAAGGATAGATACCGCTCTTGGTAGTCCACGACACCTTTTAGCATAAAGAACATCTTAAACTTATTTTCTAAGGTTTCCCTAGTGTCAAAAAAGTATTCGCCTAAAGTGAGAGGAAGAGTTGTCGTGGTGACAATGGGAAACCTTCCTGAGTGCCCCTAGGGTTGCACTTTGTTATCGCACAATTTGTACTTGGAAGTAAAGGATAGGTGAAAGAAAGGCAAACTGGCGAAACTGAGACTATCCTACCACTGTCACCTTGATAAGATAACTCTTTCTATTTAGGGTGGTAGGCCCAGGGAAGACATCCCCGGTGACCTGGGGTTTTGAGAAGGAAAAGGCTTATGGATAAGTAAAGTTTCCCCCCTCACAAGTCACCACCGATCAGAATGTATGACTAAACAACCAATAAAGATGAATAATAACCAGAAGTGTACCTGCCCAAGACAAAGAAACAAGAAAACTATATATGTGCAAGATCACTTGCTGGTTAGTACTTCATATAATCAAGGACTTCTGATATAAAGCAATTGATTGATAATATTGATGAAGCAAATCAATGATGTATAATAACAAATAACCACAATACGTCACTTCACAATAAAAGCTAAAGAAACTTCACAATGAGCAATGACGATTTATAATATCAATGTTACAAGTACCAACATTCATTAGAAGCAATGATTACTATGCTTTAGCCACTATTTCAATTGCTTTAAAGATATATAAAATGATGCATGGATATGATTATAGCATAAGTAAATTATAGCAGCAATAGAGTTAGTAAGTGTTAATAGTTGTTCAAAGTTTTGGATGTTTGTGATCAAGGTACTCAAACATAGAAGGTCTTAGATCAATGCGTTATTAGGGAAAATGGAGTCGACTAGCTGCAAAAGTTGAAGGGATGAAATGATAACGATAAGGCCAAAGACAAGAGGGATATGATGGTTGAAGTGTTGTTAAGACAAGGCTTCAACCTATCAACCCTAGGGGAAGATAGCTCACTAAGGTGTAGTAAACCTAGGCCTTAGTGCGTCTTCCTCCTTCTTTAGCTCAAAAGGCAAAGTAAAAAATGGCTAGCTTGAAGAGTGAGTGGTAGGGTGTTGCAATGGCAAGGCCCTAGCATTTATCTTCAACAAATAAAATGGCTTCTTAGAATAACCTAGTAGGGACTTGAAATAAGGACACCAACATGTGCTTATTTCCTAGGGTTTAATCCAGCAAATTTCATTAAAATACAAGTAAAAAATACCATAACCATTCAAGAAAAGAAGGATTGCAGAACTTCACTTACATTCACCAAGTATTATCAATGCCAAACCCTAGTTGTAAACCTTCCACCAAGAAAATGCAGAAAATAGCCAAGAAAAGCCTCCTTCAACAAGTGTGCACTAGTAATTTCAGCCAAAAACCCTAAAGATGGCGCAAATTTCAGACCTCACACAAGTGTGAGTGAAAGATGATGAGAAAATGAGAGCTAAAACCCTGAATTTATACCATACCAATGACCTTAATTTAATTTTAGGTCACCAAAAGGCCGACAAGGCCAAAATACATAATAATATTGTTTTTACATTAAATGTCATAATCAAACCCTAATCAAGCAAATAATGAGGATGTCGTGCCCTTTTAGGGTGACATTAGCCCTTTCTAGGGCAACGTTGGCCTCCTGGAGCAAAACTTTAGGCCTCCTTGGGCCTCTGGAACAAGCCACACATGCCACAACTGCCTCCCAAAACCTCCACAAATGTTGGATGACGTCATGAACGTCCTGGTGGAAAAGGCACAACCCCCCTGGGCACAGGACTGCTCAGCTGCCTCTGGTGGAACATCCTCCTCTTCCCTGGTGCAAACCCTCTGACATGTCTCTGCCCCATGGTGGGGTCTCAACATCCATCTGCTGTGCTCTCAGCCCCATGGAGGTCCGAACTAATCATCTCCCCATGTGTACCTGTCCAATATGGTACCTATCTGTCGGGTATGATCCTACACATCAACAGATACACCCTCCATGGGCTCATAAGTCACAGGGATCATAGCAATGTCAATCACATCTAATCGTCAATTTTATTAAACATGTGCATAAAACCCCTTTTACTCAGTCAAGTGCTCAAAGACATTATACAAATCTGCAAGCCAAGTTTGGAGGAAGTGACAAGGCGTCCTATTGGGCTAGTGTTCACTGGATGTGGGATGTTTTCAAGAGAAATCAAATCCAAGTCATGTTAGTGGATGAGGTGGATAGGGGATGTCCTGACAAGGGGTGCAGTGATAGCATGGAAATGCATGACTTACCTATGGGTGCCTTTGTAGAAGGTGAGCTGCACTTGTCCTGGATGTAAATGTTTCCAAGCCCATTCATGCCTTTTATCTTTATTATTTATTGCTTTTTCTTTCAAGAAGCTAATCAGGGGACACTGCCCTGGCGTGGTGACCAGTGGTGGCAATGTTACCCACAAGCACTTTCACGAAAATGAGAAGGCTGGCTCGTGATGAGACCCCCTTTCTCTTGGCTATGCCACCAAGAGCCACTACCCTGGCGTGGTAACCAACTGCTAGTAGTGTCATACCGCTAGATGCCCACAGACCTAATAGGTTGGCTCGTGATGAGACCCCCCATCCTCTGACTAGGTCTTGTTTTATTATTTTTATGGGTCCCTCTGTTTCTTGTTGAGAAGCCTTTAACTGCTTTCTCAGGGATCATTGGGTGAAGCATCTCAAGGTTTCAATTTTAGGATTTTATCTTTTGCCAGTTGCTTTTATCTTCTGGGTCTTTAGCCCCTTCTTCCCACAAGGTAAGGTGCAACCCTTAAATAATTGGCCAACCCAATGCCAAGACCAGTGTAATGGGATGGATGATCGGGAGTAAGATGGAAAGTCGTAAGTATGATGGGAGCGGATGATGACTTTTCATGAATCCCCCCAGTGGCAACACAAAACCTATGGGCACAAGATTACTAGGGTATCCTGTCATTCCCCCCAGACATGGTCAAGTGGATAAGTATAAGATCCAAGCACTCGTTAGAAACAAAAATAACTAAATGCACATATTCAAAGGTTTTGAGGATCAAAGTGACACATACCATAATACCCGGACTCATTACCTCATGGAGTAAGATCCATCTCTACTACATGACCAAGCCAAGGTGATGGATGTTGTTGCTGCTGACAAGGTGGAGGCGCTGAAGAAAAGAAAAGATGGGCTCTCCAGGGCCATGCTCAAGGCGATTTGCCTCTCGGTACTCCATGTCTAGGACCTATGGGCCTCGAGACATAATCTCCTTAGTTATCCCTAAAGTGGGGCATAACACACTTCATTCAGGGACTCGAATATCTTTCAGTTCCAGTTCGGGAGGTAGCAGGAGGAGGGTAGAGTAACTAGGGAGGGGGGGAATTCTCCCATGAAAGGAAAAGAAAAAGGGGTTAATAATGGATCTTTCTCAAGGAAGAGTAAATCCAACCCACCAATAGTTGGTTTAACCCATAAGGAACCACCAAAAATTGAGGTTAAATTCAACAAGGAAGAGCACTAAGCCCCTAATTTTTCAAGGAAAACATTTGAGAAAAGAATGAAAGGCTTTGTCACTAAAAAAAAGGAGAGCATAGGACAAGAAAAATTCCCTGCATAGCACTAAAGGTGGATACAAGAAGCACTAGGAATTACTTAGGGAAGGAATGTTAAAGTGGAGAGCCTTACCCCCAAGGCACAAAGGGCGAGAAGTGTCGAGGGTAAACAAAGGACTAAGGTAGGGTTTGACACATGCAAAGCATGAACAAACTTGCAGACAACAAAGGAGAATGACTCATGATGAGGCTACCTATATGAAATTATGATGCAAAATGCTACATGTGCAATGGTTTAAACACTAACTACAATGACTAAGCAATTCCTTGGCAAGGCTACAAAGATTGCAAGGAAAGAACAAGAGAAAGACATTGAAAGGAACTTGGGGATGCATAAAGGATAAAAAGGTAGGGATTGCAATGGTGGTGATTCAAAGGCTAGCTAGTTGAGGGTATGTTCTCACCAATAATGTTTGCGGTCTAACCACTACACTACATGATGGATAGGATATGTCAGTTGTATCATTTGCAGGAGATTGAGGTAGAGGAGAACTTCATCTTTATGGGTCCCATATATCATGAGATCATATTGATATGTCATTTTTTATAGCATGGTTCATAAGGGCCCCTTACAACTTCATTCACTATCCAAATAAAAGATGTTTGTCAATCTATATTTAAGAGGTGATTACTTACAGAAATTAGAACCTTAGGAGACTTATACATGCCCAACTTTACTAGATCAATCACTTGTTTATTCTAGCTTAAATCAACGATCAAAGGCATGAGGTTCCATGTAAACACACCAACCAAGGATAAAAAGGTCAATAACTCGATGAAATAGTGCACATCCTCACATTCTTTCAAGAAACAATGACCAACCTACATGAAGCCATAGGGATCCAAGCAATGGTTTAAACACTAACTGCAATGACTAAGCAATTCCTTGGAAAGGCTTCAAATATTGTAAGGAAAGAACAGGAGAAAGACATTGAAAGGGACTTGGGGATGTATAAAGGAAAAAAAGGTAGGGAATGCAATGGTGGTGATTCAAAGGCTAGCTAGTTGAGGGTATGTTCTCACCAATAATGTGTGCGATCTAACCACTACACTGCATGATGGATAGGATATGTCAATTGTATCATTTGCAGGATATTGAGGTAGAGGAGCACTTCATCTTTATGGGTCCTATATATCATGAGATCATAGTGATATATCATTGTTTATAGCATGATTCATAAGGACCCCTTGCAACTTCATTCACTATCCAAATAAAAGATGTTTGTTACTCTATATTTAAGAGGTGATTACTTACAGACATTAGAACCTTAAGAGACTTGTTTATAGCATGATTCATAAGGGCCTCTTACAACTTCATTCACTATCCAAATAAAAGATGTTTGTCACTCTATATTTAAGAGGTGATTACTTACAGACATTAGAACCTTAGGAGACTTATACATGCCAAGATTTACTAGATCAATCACCTATTTATTCTAGCCTAAATCAATGATCAAAGGCATGAGGTTCCATGTAAAAACACCAACCAAGGATACAAAGGTCAATAACTCGATGAAATAGTGCACATCCTCACATTATTTAAAGAAACAATGACCAACCTACATGAGGCCATAGGGATCCAAGCACGCCCCCCAACATTGATTAAGCATTCATTACTAGATTTTTCTCAGATGTTAGGATATCTTTGACAAATTGTACCTAGTACCTACTTCCCCAACCAAGTCCTCTTACCCCCACGATTCCCTAGAGTATACCATGAAACTTTGGATTGGTACTATCGTGATGATTGATAATAATGGAGATAACACCTCTTCCACCTCTACATATTCCTATGATGTAGAGTAGTGCCCCCCCTCTTATCTCATTTTTCTTTTGCATAACGATGTACTCATTCTTGGTTTTTGTATTGCTTTATTCATTTCTACTTCCCTTTTTTTCTTTTTTCTTTTTCTTTTTCTTTTACCTTTTTTTCCTTCTTTTCTTTTTCTTATTTTTTTTCTATTTTTTCGTAATGCATTTCCCGGGGAAACCCATTGGGCACTTCCCCTCATTTCGAGGATGGTACCCAAAGTAAACCAAATATATTCATTTCTACTTCCTACATTTATATGTATTTATTTTGTTACTTCGAAGTAGCCTTGGAACCCCCACGTCACTATTGTGGCATGTCGTACTCTCTAGTCCTATCAACCTGCTTGGTCACCTGTGGAAGTTTTTGTGGAAATTTGTGGACCGATGTCAGTAGCATCAATTTCAGGAAGCATGTACTATGTTTCCTTTATTGATGACTTCTCTCACAAGACTTGCGTCAAATTTTTAAAGACCAAGGATGAGCTCTTTCACAAGTTTCAAGAGTTCAAAGCTCTAGTTGAAAACCAAACAAGGAAGAAGATCAAGATCTAGAGATCCAACAATGGGGGAGAGTATACCTCCAAGGATTTTGAGGGTGTCTACAAGGAAGCAAGAATCAAGAGGGAGTTGACTGCTCACACCGGAATGGGGTTGGAGAGTAGAAGAATAGATACATCATAAGGGATGCTAAGGCCATGAAATCCTAGATTTAAGTTAAAGTGAAACAAAGAACGGAAATTCCCAAAGTGCCCTGAAATGGAGGTATGGAAGATTTGGCATGTATTGTGCTAGTCCTCCATTTTTGGTTGCTAGGTGAAAATGTAGTCTCCTGCCTTGACCTTGATCCAAGCTATAAGACAAGGAGAATTAGGCTAAGAGAAGGAGATGAAAATGGGAGATGGTGGAAGAGTGTTGATGTTTTGGTAGTTGTGGGAGGTATTAACCTCCAAGAGTAACCTTTGTACTTAGAATAGAAAATTATGGAATTAAGAGAACCATTAAACAGATGTGTGGAAACCCTAGAAGAGAAGTCGACCCAAGGAGAATAATAATAAAGAAATAGAAAACCCCAGAAAGAGAAGTCAGCCTTGCCAGAAAATGTCAAAGTAAATTATATTTGCCAGAAAAGATAGGTCGGCCCTGTGGAAAAGTTCACTCGCAAAATAAGTATAAATAAGGCGACGCCTTAGCTCATTTGTACACTCACACACACTCACTCAGCAAAAGGAGGGCGCAAGTATGAGGAGCAATAGTTGTATCAGCTATAGTTGCAGCATGAGGAGACGCAAGTCTGGAGAGGGTGGTGCAGTAGTTGTCGTGGTGTAATCTGAGTCTTTCTGGTATCTCTCTTGTGTGTTTATGTAAAGGTACACTTCTATTAGTAGAGGTACATTCTCTTGGTATTGTGTTGTTGTTGCACCAATGGTGTTTCTCGTTAGGGTTTATATGTTGGTTCTAATGTGACTTGTCAGAACATTCTATTTGAGAAAAGGTTAGTGTGCTCGGGTGTGGCATAGTGAATGCCTATGGTTGGGTGAAAATGATGTGACATTGTCTATGGTTAAACGAGCATACCAAAATTTTAACATGGAATCAGAGCCGGTTTCCTTCGTAATAGTCTAACTGCTGGATGGAAGATCCTAAGTTTCCCCCATTGTCATGCTCGTTAAGCACTTATTGAACCCATCAAGAAGGTTGCCTAAGTAGGGCACACCTTTCCCCCGGATTAGATCTCCAAAATTCTGAAATTAAAAATTAGGATTTCCTCATAAAACACTATGTTTGTAGTGCCAATTGCAGTTGTAGTACCAATTGCAGTCGCAGTTGCTTCGTGCCAGTTACCATGCCATTTGCAGCGCTAGTTGTAGTTCCTCTAGATCGATGAAGTTTATGTGAAACATTGGGCCTAATTTTTTGTTGCCCTGGTGCGCCTTACCCTAGTGCATCTCCAGCTACCTTCAGATTGCAAGTTGGAGCACCTTGAAGTTTTAGGATTCGTCGTTGCTTGCCATTATTTTCCGCTCCTGTCGAAGGTATGTACTTGTATTTGTTTAAACTATATCATTATCTTAAAGGGCATTTGCAGGAGAAGGGATCTTTTGTCCAAGCAACAATTGTAGATCTAGAGGGATCTCAGATCCAGCACATTCAGAGGAACAACGCACTCCAGGTTTTATTATTTTGATATGCATCTAGTTGTTATGGCATTATTGTGATCTTATGAACATCTAGTTATATTTTGATCTATTGAAGTTATGATTATCATACTAACCTTTGGTCAAAGTTAAATTTATAAGCTGACTCTAGTCAAAGTATTAGATTGATTAAGAGTTTATCTATTGGTTCTAGTGTGGACTTGCCGAAAACATTTTATCTAACAAAAGGTGCTTGGGGGTGGCATAGTGAATTCCTATGGTTGGGTGACAATGATGTGACATTGTCTATGGTTAAACAAGAAAACCAAAATTTTAACAAAGAGGAGATGTGAACAAGAGGAGATGGAAGCCAAAGTAGAGGGGGAGTGAAAGAAGAATTGACAAGGTGCAAGGATGTTAGGTTTCAAAGCATGAACAAGGTGATAAGGTTGATAATAATAATTGAATCTCAATGAATGAAGGCTTCTCACTATTATGGAAAGAAACCATAGGAATGGATCTAAAAAAATGGTGGAGAATGTGGATTCTCATGTGAAAATATCCTTGACTAAAGGTGCCAAATGTTGTGATGGGAGTGTTATTCCCTATCCTAGGGATAACTAAGGAGATTATGTCTCGAGGCCCACAAGTCCTAGACATGGAGTATCGAGAGCCATATTGACATGAGCTTGGCCATGGAGGGCCCATCCTTTCTTCAGCGCCTCCCATCTATCAGCAGCAGCAACATCCATCCCATCGGCCTGGTTCTGAAGTAGCAATGGGTCTTGCTCCATGAGGTAATGAGTCTGGGTATCATGGTATGTGTCACTTTGATTCTCAAAGAATTTGAATATGTGCATTTAATTCTTTTTTGTTAATTTTTCAAAATCCCAACCCAGTTTCAGTCTCACTGAATTTTCAGCCAAATTTCAATGCCAAACTCAGTTTCAGAACTGTTTCAGCATATGTTACAGCCTTGTGTTTCAGCATATACTCACAACGGTGTTTCAACATATGACTCAGCACTGTGTTTCAGCATATACTACAGCCTGGTGTTTCAGCATATGCCACAACCTGGTGTTTCAGCATATACTCACAATGGTGTTTCAACATATGACTCAGCACTGTGTTTCAACATATACTACAGCCTGGTGTTTCAGCATATACTCAGCCTGGTGTTTCAACATATACTCACAACGATGTTTCAACATATGACTCAGCACTGTGTTTCAGCATATACTACAGCCTGGTGTTTCAGCATATACTCAGCCTGGTGTTTCAGCATATACTCAGCCTGGTGTTTCAGTATATAAAAACTTAACAGAAAATAAATTTCAGAACTGAAACATGAGGATTCTGAACATCATTTTCAACGTAGAAATAAAATATCAGCAATATGCAAAACTCAGAAAATATAGACACAAAGAATTTCAGTCTAACTTCGACCCTGGAAAAACCCACAAGGGGAAAACCAGTGAGAGAGGGATTTGTATTATTTATGAGCTTCTGAGAAATTCTT
>ML814172.1:0-57110 GCA_009831015.1 Picea engelmannii | reverse complement strand
GACTTCATAGGACCCATCAACCCTCCATCCAATCAAAAAGTTTATATACTGGTCTGCACAGACTACATGACTAAATGGGTGGAAGCCAAGGCACTCCACAGAGTGACTGAAGAAGAAGTTATAGATTTCTTATTTAAAGACATCTTCACCAAATTTGGAATGCCAAGAGAATTAGTTACAGATGGAGGACCTCCTTTCAACTCTCATGGGCTCAAATCCACCCTTCAGAAATATCATATTCAGTAGAGAATGACTACAGCATACCATCCCCAAGCCAATGGATAGGTGGAAAGCACAAACAAAGTAATAGAAGCCATTCTCACAAAAACAATGAAGGAAAGTAGAAAGGATTGGTCCTACAGGCTCCTTGAAGAACTATGGGCCTACAGAACTACCTGGAGAAATACTACATGATTCTCTCCCTATGAATTAGTCTATGGAATGAGTGTTGTTTTTCCTGTGGAATTTGAGATAAAAACCTTAAGGCCTGCTTTAGCTGTCAACCTTGATCTAACCTATGCACAAATGGCCAGGTTGCAACAACTTAATGAACTAGGGGAGAAAAGACTAGATGCCATTCAGCAAACAACCATAATTCAACAGCAAAGATCAAAATGGCATGACAAAAATATAAAAAACAAGCAGTTCCAAAAAGGTAATTGGGCCCTACTGTATGATTCCCGGTTCAAAGAATTTCAAGGAAAACTGCGTACAAGATGGCTTGGACCTTACGAAGTCAACACAGTTTTCCCCAATGGAACAGTAAGGCTCCTCATAATCGATGACTCCAGAACTCCGTTACTTGTAAATGGACATCGGCTCCGTCTGTACCAGCAACCTATTTCTAAAGAAGATTTTAAGGCCACATGCATGGAAGACACCCATTTTCTCTTCGTTGAGGGGGTTTCTACCCCTAATAGCAATTAATTCTTTTAAGTTAATTTTCTTTAGTATTAGATTAGATTAGACTTTGTTTACTAATAATCACTGTCAAGAAATACCATGCTACAGTCGATTTTTGCAGATTCCCGATCGAAGCATAGCCACTAGGAGAGGACGATCCCACTTCAAAAAGACAAGTTTTCACGATGTTGAAACACAACTGTTTATCACTGTTGACCTTCACGATGCTGAAACACCATCGTTCAACACTCTTGACTTGCTTCTGATGCTGAACCACCACCGTTCCACACTTTTGACCTTTCTCTATTGCCGAAACACCACTGTTAAGCGCTGTTGACCTTCACGATGCTGAAACACCACCGTTCAGCACTCTTGACTTGCTTATGATGTTGAACCACCACCGTTCCACACTTTTGACTTTTCCTTATTGTTGAAACACCACTGTTCAACACTGTTGACCTTCACGATGCTGAAACACCACTGTTCAGCACTCTTGACTTGCTTCTGATGCTAAACCACCACCGTTATGCACTTTTGACTTTTCTCTGTTGTTGAAACACCACTGTCAGCAATCCACCCCCTTTCCTTCATTACTGAAACACCAAACTCACACCTTTTTCCCCCATCACGGCTCGACAACCTTTTTGCCACCTTTTCCCATTCCCTCACCATCCTTCATCAACGAAACAACTCCGTCCAACAATTTTTTCACCTTTCCCCTTCTGATGCTGAAACACCACTGTTCAACACTGTTGACTTTTTCCCTGATGCTGAAACACCACTGATTCAGCACTTTTGTTTCTTCCCACTCCCAAAACACTATAGACCACCATTTCCTCACCATTCTCCATCGACGAAGCAACACCGTCCAACAATTGTTTCGCCTTTTCTTTTCCGTTGCTGAAACACCATTGTCAGCAACCCTTCATCATTTTCTCCGATGCTGAAACACCACTGTTCAACACTTTCGATTTTTTTCCCGATGTTGAAACACCTCCGTTCAACACATTTGACTTTCTTCCGATGCTGAAACACCACCGATCAACACTTTTGACTTTCTCCCGATACTGAAACACCATTACTCAGCAGTTCTTCATCTACAACAATTGTTTCGTTCTTCTCTGTTGCTGAAACACCAGTCTTTCACCATCGTATGTCAGCAAGCTTTTATGCCCTCAGATTATAGTTCATCCTTCTAGTCAGCAAACCCTTGACACAATTTATCTTTTAGATCAAAGGTTTCTACAACAGACAGGCGTGATATCTTGTTTGTAGAACAAATCAAACGGTAAAGCGAGGTATGTAAATATTATGTAATTTAGTTAGGCTATAGTTAATGAGAAAGATTCTAAGTCATTATGACCATTCAAGTGCAATCATTACTAGTCGCACTTAACGGGAGCGAAAGTACACATCAAATCTGCGATACAATCATTTCACCTGATTTCACCGCCGCCATCCCCATTTCACCACCCTTTTGCGCATTTAACCACTATTCCCACATAAGTCGCTCGGAAGCTTACTCTGTGCAGAAGCTGATACACAAACTCTTGACGCTGTATCTTACTGAGCTAGTAGCCATGGGAGGATCTGTCATACAAAATGAGCCCACCACCACAGCGCTGCTCGAACACTATCCAGCAGCGTATCAAATCTTCCAGCAGGCAGGGTGGCTCAATTACTTCTGTAGACTTCAAGGATATAATGAACAACAAGTCCTACAGTTTGCCCGAAATCTTCAGGAGGACCATTCTGTCGTCGAAGGGGTCCGAATATCTGTAACAGAAGAAGACATAGCAGAGGTCTCAGGCCTCCCTATCGACGACACTCGCATGTTTAGCCGAAAACATATCATCAGGAATGTTCAGCAGAACTTCTTCTTGCCCGAGGAATGAATTGAATTAAAAGGAAGGGGTGTTTAGCTCAGCTCATTACCACCCCCATGCTCAGAGGTCGCCAGATTCATCAAGCACTACTTGACCTGCGAAGGCCGATATCAAGTAGTCTACCAGCATGACTTTCTCCTACTTTCTCATTTATGGCATAACAGACGAGTCAATATTCCCTATTATTTGTTGGGCTGTTTGAAAAATATGGCACATTACTGTAGAAAGGACAAAGATCGAACCCTGTCACTTACCCACCACCATCTTGTTCAATTACTCATCCACAGGGGTTTTGACCAAAAAAACCATCCACTAAATAACCCACCCATAAACCCCCAACTAGCTGCCGAAATTCCTCAGGAGCAGCAACCGCAAAACCCCCCAGACCCCCCCGAAGTACCCAATATCCCGCCCACAGAACCAACCAGTCTAGTCAATTCCCCTACCCTACCAAATCCACCGCATACCTTACCAGAGTCATCCACTCCCGCCCTTCATATTCTCAGTGATGACCTTGAACCAGATAATTTCTCTTACCCCATCATTGAAGAAAGATCCTCACGAAAACAAAAACAAATCCCCCCCTTTCCACCCTTCTTATGGAAAAAGTGAACAAGAGCCTCAACAAGGACACCCTTTATGACCACTACCCTAGATACCCCACCAATTCGACTGATACCCCGTACACCTCCAACCTCTCCAATCCCGGGATCTTTGCCTATTCCAACCACGGGCACTGAAACACAAGAACCAGCCATAGCTGAATCACAGGAAACAACTACGGCTGAAACACAAGAACCAACCGTTGATATTGAAATAGACTTACAGGAACCATATGCCCAGACATCAATTGTTTCAAATAAAGTAGTTGAAACACAAGAACCAACTACCCATCCAATGGCTGAAACACAAGAACTAGCCACTGACTTCGAAATTGAATTACAGGAATCAAAGGCCCAGAATGCTACAACACTACCCTCCTCAAGTCAAGTAGCTGAAAAACCAGCTACCCATTCAGTGGCTGAAACACAAGAACCAGCCACTAACACTGAAATTGATATACAGGAATTAGAGGCTCAGGGTGCTGTAACTTTACTTTTCCTACACCAAGAAGCTGAGACACAAGGAGTACCTCCCATACCTGCAGCTCCTCCTCAACAAACAGAAGCAACAATGGCATCTGTCTTGCAGGAAAATGAGTTTTTAAAGTCAGAACTGGAAGTATATAAGCAGGAACTAGCCACGGAAAAGGAAGCATATGAAAATGAACTAAATTTGTACACCTTAGGCCATATAGCAACCTCGTCAGAAAAACCTATAGAGAGCTTGTGTAAAGAATATATGTGTTGCCAATGTGGAGATATTTACTATCAAGTAGGCTACAAGGTCATTCAAGTCCCAGTGCCAGGCGCAACCCCTATTCCTTCACCCTTTGTAACCAAGGAAGAACCTGCTGCAACACAAGAACCAGCAGGCCCTCCCAAGCTTAAGATTGAACCTGCTGCAACACAAGAACTAGCAGGCCCTCCCAAGCTTAAGACTGAGCCCTGCATGGCAACAAACAAAGCCCCTACCCTTGTCAACAAGGTTATACAGACAGTGCCTATGGAGGAATTCACACCTCCCAACCAGATCAATCTCCCCACTTCCAGGGAACAATCCACTCAAACCTTACCTCATTCCACTACTTCCAACGCTGAAACACAGACTCAGCTATGGAATGAGCACATAGAAATACAAAAATGGAAGAAAGAGTATGTTGAAACTCAAGCCAAAAACCTGCAAGTGCACAAACAAATCTGGATCAACCATACTTACTCAAATTGGGAAGTATTAGAACAGACACGCCAGGAAGCTCGTGAGCTTAAGAAGAAGAACACAGAATTGAAAGGCAGATTGGTCCTGGTATTTGATTTGGTGCAGAAACTACTGGCTACAAGAAATCCATCTTGCAACTACTCCTTATTCCTTATGGAGAGACTCACATGGTTTCATATCAAATCCATTATAGAAGGTAAACCCCATGGAGTAATACAACCAGCATATTTTGTCAAAACTTTTGTAGCTTCCTCTACCAGGGATCAACACCTCCTCTGTGAGGCATACTTTCATAATGAGGCTATTCCAGAAAACAGGTTGCTAAACATAAATCCCCTTGTTGGGGACATTCAAATTTGAGCACTTACTTCCTTTCTTTCTAATCAGATTTTGTGACAAGATGACTTTTTGGCTACTAAGCTACAATCAGAAGTTTTTCAGGATTGTGAACACATCATCAGATCCATAGAGGCTCCTTCCCTCTAGGCCAATAACCTGTTTTGACAGCAATCCATGGAGAAGAGACAACAACACAATTCTTTTGGTCCTGCCAACCTAGAAATAGCAATTTCCAGGATACCCAACTACATCCAGTGTGTTAGACATTGTGCTGAAAATTGGATAGGGTATCGGTTTTATTTTCCCATTCTCAGGTTGCCAATAGAAAGGTATCAAGTCAGTTATAGGTTGCCTAAGAAGGCAAAAACAACAGCATGGTAAAGATTACAACAGGTGCAAGGGTTCAGAACACCAACGGACAGTACCCCCCACAGTTACTGTTTGAGTAACTTACATGATCAGAGTCGGTATCCAGACTCTGATTCAGAGTAAGTTGACTGAGGACATGCAACACCTTGAGTTGGGGGGGGTTTTAGGACCACACAATGTACCTTTTTGCCTATACTTTTTTCCACTATTATACTCTTGATCACCCATATTTAGACTCATACTATCACATTATCTGATCATCCGAAAGGTATACAACGTCCCTTCTCATTACTATACGTTTAATCTGTTTTGCATAATATTTTACATCACTCTCACTTGACCATTGATTAGAAATGCATAAGTGTTCAAAACTGCAGATTAACATTTGAGGCCTATTGCTGAAACACAGAACTGTCCAAGGTCGTTGTTGCTGGAACATAGAACTGACGCTGAAACACAGAGTTGCTATACAGTCCGAGGTCGCAAATGATGAAACACGGAGCTGCTATACAGTCTGAAGTCGCAGATGCTGAAACACTGAGCTACTATACAGTCCGAGGTCGCAGATGCTGAAACATGGAGCTGCTATACAGTCTGAGGTCGCAGATGCTGAAACATAGAGCTGCTATACAGTCTGAGGTCATAGATGCTGAAACACAGAACTGTTACACAGTCCAGAGTTGCAGATGCTGAAACACAGAGGAAACTGTCAGGACTGACGATGCTGAAACACAAAGGAAGTCGTTACAGTCAGCGGTCAACAAAGCTCTAACCGTCGCTCCTACACAAGAATGCCGACATAGTCAGAGTGCAATTCACGTGGCTGAAACAGCCTGTGAATTACGATGTTGAAACAACATCAGCAGCAATAAGAAGAAGTTGTTACACCAGCTGTAACAACAATACCTCATTCAGCTCCTGTAATAGAATTCTGTTGCGTGAGACTAGGACATCCTATGATGGTTTAGAAAGTTGATCCGACTAAAGATAGGACTCAGATACACATTGTAATTTATTGTATCGAAGGGATTCCCTCTTTAAATAAGAGGAAATCATCATTCGAGGGAGCCAAGTTTTATGTATTTAGAAAGCTTCTGAGAGAGGGACGTATTCCATTTCTAGACTGTAATATGATATTTTGATAGATGAATAAAAGACTGCTTTGAGTATTTTTCTCTAGCTTTCTCGTTTCAGGGGAATCTTGTGAGAAGGGAGGGCCCACCTTCTTCACAAGATTCACCCATTAGTTTTAGAAGTGTGTTAGTACAATCTCTGTTTATGATTTGATTAACTTTTGTTTGTTGAAACACTCCTTTTAATGAATTCCGCTTTGTTGAAACACTACTGAACTCTGTCTTAGTTTATTGAATGAAATTCGTAATTCTTTTTATTAGCGATCTTGTGTGATGATTTTATGAGGCTAGCCAGAGATTGGGTTAAGGGTTCCTGCTCAGAAAGGAAGGAATCAGAATATCCGGTTCTCTGTAGATTTCAATTACTTCTGCAAGTGTGCTAGTCAGAGACTGGGTTAAGGGTTCCTGCTCAGAGAGGATGGGATCAGAACATCATGTTCTCTGTAGATTTCAATTACTTCTGCAAGTTTGCTAGCCAGAGACTGGGTTAAGGGCTCCTGCTCAAAGAGGAAGGGATCAGAACATCCTGTTCTCTGTAGATTTCAATCACTTCTGCAAGTGTGCTAGCCAGAAACTGGGTTAAAGGTTCCTGCTCAGAAAGGAAGGAATCAGGAGATCTAGTTCTCTGTAGATCTCAGTCATTTTCACAAGTATGCTAATCAGGAATAGGGCTTAAGGTTCCTTCTTAGAAAGGAAGGAACTAGGTGGCCTTGTTCTCTGCTAGATAGAGTTAACTTTTTCTGCATTACTGTTTTCATGAAAGAGTGTTAGTATTGAAGTCTCTGTTTGAGAGTAAGGGTCATGTTCTCTGGTTGCAGAATAAGTTCTTCTTTCCTATTGCAATTGTTATTTTAATGTAATCTAGGATTCTTAGATTAAATATCTGCAATAGGAGGTTGCTTTCCTGTGATTTAATTCAGAACTTCAGTTCATTCAAAGCAAGTGTGATTAGTATAAGTTTCTTTACTACAACTCTAAGTTGCTTTTGGAATTGAGAATATATAGTGTGTGGTTATCTTTGAAATAAAAAGACTTCCCTGGGTTGACAATTTATTTATCACTTGATTTATTGAATCAATTAAGCAATTATAGTGACCAACAAGAGGGAATTGGAATTTATCATCAACCTAAAACCTGGGATTGAACTAATAGAAAGAATGTCATATCAGATGTTGAACCTTGAGTTACAATGGTTGGAAATGAAAGTAAAGTGTGTCTCTGTGGGCTGCACCTATTATTTTCATACAGAATAAGGGTGGGTCATGGAGAATATGCATTGACTACTATCAAATGAACAAGGAAATGATAAGGAACTAGTATCTATTGCCAATAATTCACGATTTGTTTGATCAAATGAAGGGCGCGACTATGTTTTCCAAGATAGACTTGAGATCAAGGTATCACCAGTTACAGATCAAGGAGGAATACATTCCTAAGACTACCTTCAAGACGAGGTTTGGTCATTATGATTTTATTGTTTTACCGTTTGGACTGACAAACACACCAGGGTTATTCATGAGCTTGATGAATGGGGTGTTCTATGAATACTTGTACAAGTTCATTCAAGTATTGATCGATGATATTTTGATTTATTCTCGGATGATGGAAGAATATGAAGAACATTGGTGCTTGGTACTACAGTTTCTTTGAGAGAACATTGGAATGTGTCAAAATGCTCTTTTTATCATTTGAGGATTCATTATTTAGGGGATGTTATCCCCGATGAAGGTATCATTGTGGATTCCATGAAGGTAGAGGCTATTATGGAATGGCCTGCACTGATGAATGTCCCAGAGGTGCATAGCTTCATCGGTTTAGTGGGATATTATCGATGGTTTGTTGAGGGTTTTTCAAAGATAGCAAATCAAATTAGGGAATTGTAGAAGAAGAACAAGAATTTTGCGTGGACCAAGAAATATGTGGAAGCATTTTGAAGGCTCAAGGATATGTTTACGAAAACGCCAGTACTAAAAGTTCCTGACATGGATGAGGACTTCTTGGTATGCACTGACACACCCAAGGAAGTCTTTAGTGGATTCTTGATGCAAGACGGTCGAGTGATCGCTTACATCTCAAGGAAGTTAAGAAAGCACGAGGAGAACTATGCGACAATTGATTTGGAGTTGTTATCCATTATGTATGCCCCGAGAGTGTGGAGACACTACATGATTGGATGGAAATTCAAACTAAAGACAAAACACTATGGTTTATAACACATTTTTATGGAAAGGGACTTGAATGCGTGAAAAAGGCATTGGTCAAAACTGCTTAGCGAGTGCGATTTTGAGATTACCTACATAAAAGGAACAATGAAGAGAGTGGATGATGTGTTGAGTTGGAGACCATGCATATTTTTCAATGATACCTCTTCAGATGAATCTACGTGAAAAGATTCTAACTATACAATGCAACAATGACTGGTATCAATAGGTTAAGGAATTTATCAGACAAAACACCATGTTGATACCAAAATTTGAGGGATAAAAATTTGACGGATTAGTGAAATATAATAAACGGATTTACTTACCATCCAATGATGAGTTGAGAATTTTTATATGAAACGAAGCTCATAGAGCAGTGTACATAGATAATTCAGGATTCATGAGGATGTGGGCATACCTTAAACCCATATACTTATGGAAAGGAATGAAGGCGAACATAGTCAACTACATGGCGAGATGTATAGAATGTCAACAAGTAAAGTTTGAACATAGACATGTGGCAGGATTAATAGATCCACACGTTATTTTAGAATCGAAATGGGAGGTCATTTCAATGGATTTCATTGTTGGACTGTCTTCGATGGCAATGAGGAGTGACTCAATTTTCGTGGTAGCTGACACTCTAACAAAGAGTGAACATTTTATCCCTATGTGTATGACATATCAGATACCTGATATAGCTAGATTCTTTATCAACATGATAGTGAGACTACATGGTGTGCCTAAGAGGATCATATATGATTGAAGATCAGTGCTTACTAGATGACTTTGGACTAGTTTTCAATAGGCCTTGGTAACCCAACTTAAATTTTGTACCATATATCACCTAGAGACAAACATGCAGACGGAACAAATGAAACAAATCTTGGAGGATATATTTTGTATGTACATGATGGACCCGAAAAAGCATTGGGAAGATTTATGTCAAATTCTAGAGTTTTCATACAACATAATCTATCAAATCACCATTAAGATGGCACCTTTTGATTTTCTTTACAAGTGACCATGCAGACACTTTTGAGTTGGGATTGACTTGAGGATAGGGCCCTGGTAGAACCAGAAGAGATCCAAGAAATGGAAGAGAAAATGAAAATGATAAGACAAAGGATCAAGAAAGTGCAGGATCGACATATGAGTTGTATCGATACACATGAGGCCCAACCGTCATTACTCCCTGATGGTCCAACACACAGTCAAGCTGGTAATGGTAGAATTCACTAAGAACTCGAGAAGGTCAAGTTTCCAGAGTTCTTTGGTGTCATGGATGGTGTAGTTGCTGACACCTGGTTGGAGAATATGGCGATGTGATTTTCACTTCACTGCTATACATCCAACATGAAGTTATGCATGGTGGTCTTTCAGCAGAAGGGTATCACTCTGATATGATGGAAGATGCTCCTGCCACAACTAAACAGGGTCGTCAAAGATGTGTCATGGTAACTCTTCCAGGAACAGTTCCGAGAGAGGTATCTGTCCAAGGAATTCGTTGAGCCTCAACTCATTGAGTTCAAGACCTTGCGATAAGGTGGTCATAATTTTCCTGGGTATGAGGCCTGTTTCATGGAGTTACTTAGGTATCATCCCCATTTGAACACCGATAAGCTTAAGGTCAACAATTTTGAGTTTAGCCTTAATGTCATCATTTGTGTGAAATTGAGGATTTTAATTCCTCACACGTTGCACGATGTTGTTCAGAAGGTCCTCATAACTGAGGAGGAGCTCATCAGCAGGGGTCAGAATAGGACTATGGTGATGTTGAAGGGACAGGAAACTTCTCATGCGTAGTAACAATAGACACCAACTAGAAATCCATCGGGTTATCGAGGCACTCTGAGAGGTTCCATGTTTATGGAACCACAACAATTGGTTCTACAACAACAAACTCCCTATAGAGGACCACAACACTAGAAAAAATGTCGTCAGCAGTATTAATAGTTCAGGCATATTCAACTGAATAGACCAGGGTTACATGATGGTGGACCATCATCTTCTACTTATGGGACCAAGAGTACTAGCCTGAAGATGAGATGATCGACATGTGGAGAGCCACATTACTAGCGTGACTGCCTAGTTGAGAGGGCCAGAGCATCTAGATCAATCGGACCCACCATAGTAGGATATTTTGGCAAGGCCCATTAGATTCATGGAGTGGTGGACAACCATCGAGCCAAGCACTAGTCTACTGTGCTCACGATGTCAGGTAGTATCGTTGGCTAGACCTTTAGAATTTTGATATATCTAGGTGCTACATAGATCTTTATTTCTGGTATAGCGATAAAACCAATTAAGGTAAAGGTAGACGAACATGAAAGGTTTAGCTATGTAGAAATGGCCTCGGGAGCCAAAATAAGGTTGGAGGAAAGGCTATGGGTTGTATCCTTGGGATATTTTGTCATGAAGGAGAACATGTACATCATGATCTTAGGATCTTATGATATCATGATTGGTATGCATTGGTTGGAATCACATGAGGGGATCCTCGACTTTAAGACGAAATGATTGAGTTTGGTCGATGATGAGGGTCAAATACATGTGATTGTAGGAAGGAACCAGGGAGTTTCCCTAAGGTTCATATCTCCCCTACAAATGTGGAAGAGCATGCACAAGGGATGCAAGATATATGTGATCCTTGTGTTGAACAAAAAGGGCATGGTGTAAGGACTATAAAACCTTCCTGTAGTACGAACATTTGCAGAGGTATTCCCAGACAAATTACGAGGGTTTTCTCCTAAGAGGGAAATGGAATTTACCATCGACCTAAAACTTGGGACTGAACCGATAGCAAGAATTCTGTATCAGATGTCGAACCTTGAGTTACAACGGTTGAAAATGAAAGTAAATATTTACTGAACTTAGGACTTATACATACAAGTGTGTCATCGTGGGGTCCACCTGTTATTTTCATAGAAAAGAAGGATAGGTCATGGAAAATATGCATTGAATACCATCAAATGAACAAGGAAAGGATCAATAACTAGTATCCATTTCCAAGAATTCATGATTTGTTTGATCAATTGAAGGGCGTGACTGTGTTTTCGAAGATCAAATTGAGATCAGGGTTTAACCAGTTACATATCAAAGAGGAACACATTCCTAAGAATTCCTTCAAGATGTGATTTGGTCATTATGATTTTATCATTTTACCGTTTGGACTGACAAACGGACCAGGAGTATTCATGAGCTTGATAAACGGGGTGTTCTGTGAATACTTGGACAAGTTTGTTAAAGTATTGATATATGATATTTTGATTTATTCTCAGATGATGGAAGAACATGACGAACATTGGCACTTAGTACTACAGTTTCTTCGAGAGAACAAATTGTTTGGGAATGTGTCAAAATGCTCTTTTTATCAATCGAAGATTCATTGTTTACTTGTTGTTATCTATGGTCAAGGTATCGATGTGGATCTCGTGAAGGTAGAAACTATTATGGAATCTCTTGCACTAACAAATGTCCTAGAAGTGTGTAGATACATGGGTTTAGAGGGATATTATCGACGATTCATCGAGGGTTTTTCGAAGATAGAAAATCCATCTATGAAATTGCAGAAGAAGAAGAAGAAGTTTGTGTGGACTGAGAAATGTGTGGAAGCATTTCGAAGGTTCAAAGAGTTGTTTACGACAACACCAATACAAAAATTCCCTCACATGGACGAAAACTTCTTGGTATGCACTGACACACCAAAGGAAGTCTTAGGAGGAGTCTTGATGCAAGATGGTCGAGTGATCAGTTACATCTCAAGGAAGTTCAGAAAGCATGAGGAGAACTATGCAACACATGATTTGGAGATATTATCCATTATGTATGCCCTGAGAGTGTGGAGAGACTACTTGATTGGATGGAAATTCGAACTAAAAATGGACCACTGTGGTTTACAACACATTTTTATGCAAAGTGACTTGAGCGTGTGACAAAGGCATTGATCAGAACTTCATAGCGAGGAAGATTTCGAGATTACCTACATAAAAGGAATAGTGAAGAGAGTTGATGATGTGTTGAGTTGGAGACCACACATATTTTTGGTGATACCTCTTCAGATGAATCTATGTGAAAAGATTCTAACTATACAATACAAGAATGATTGGTGTCAAGAGTTTAAGGAATTTATTGGACAAAACACCATTTGACAAAAAAAATTAACGGATAAAATTTTTATACATTAATGAAATATAATAATCGAATTTACATACCATCCAATGACGAGTTGAGAATTTTGATCTAAAACGAAGCTCATAGATTAGTGTACATAGCTCATCCAGGAGCCACGAATATGAGGGCATACCTTAAACCCTTATACTTCTGGAAATGAATGAAGGTGAACATATTCAACTATGTGGCAAGATGTATAGATTGTCAGGAAGTAAAGGTTGAACATAGACAACCGGCAGGATTAATACATCCACAAGTTTTTTCAGAATCGAAATGGGAGGCTATTTTGATGAATTTCATTGTTAGATTTTCATCGATGGAAAGGAGGCATGTCTTGATTTTCATGGTAGATGACACTCTGACGAAGAGTGAACATTTTATCCCTGTGGGTATGACGTATCAGTCGTCTGATATAGCTAGAGTATTTATGAGCAATATCATGAGACTACATGGCATGCCAAAGAGGATCATATCTGATCGAGGATCGATGCTTACCATATTATTTTGGACTAGTTTCCAATAGGCCTTGGTAACCCAACTTAACTTTAGTATCATATATCACTCAGAGACAAATGAGCAGACAGAAAAAATGAACCCAATATTGGAGGATATGTTTCGTATGTACGTGATGGACCAACAAAAGCATTTGGAAGATTTCTTGCCACTGGTAGAGTTTGCATACAACAATAACTATCAATGTACCATTAAGATGCACATTTTGATTTTCTTTACAAGAGATCCTGTCAGACACCTTTAAGTTGGGATCAAATTGAGGATAGGTTCCTAGTAGGACCAGAAGTGATCCAATAAATGGAAGAGAAAATGCAAACGATAAGACAAAGGATCAAGGAAGTGCAGGATCGACAAAAGAGTTATGCTAATGCGCATCATGTTGACTGTAGTTATGAAGTTGTTGATTGAGTCTTCTTGGGGGTGAAACCACACAAGAGTTCTATCAAGTTTGGAAAGGGTGCTAAACTCTCTCCTAGGTTTGTGGGACCCTTCGAGGTAGTGGAAAGGTAGGGGCCTGTGGCCTATCGACTAGCGTTTCCTGATTCTTTGAGGCATATGTAGGATGTTTTTCATGTATCTATTTTGAGACATTATGTTAGTGATGTAGGATCATCGTCAACCAAAGCCACATGGGATGAGATCATAACTCTTAGTGTGCCTTTAGAGTAAAATTTTAAATTTTGAAAGATGGCGTATCTCAGAGAAATTCTTAATAAAATATGAATCATAAAAGTTAATGGGAGGAGGTTGAACGATCGCGTCAAAACTAGAAGAGATCAGCTCGTCCTTTAGTTATTTTATTTTGGCATGGATCTGAAGATTCTACTTAAATTATTTTTCACATAAGTTTATGTAACAGGACTTAAGTAGTTATAGAATATAATTTTGATCAGGTAGGTAGTTGGAGGAAATCCACAGACTCCTGGCATCCCTCAAATTTTGACAAACAAAGATCAAAGGGTTTCTTCGAAAGAATATCTTTCCACACTCCTTGTGCTTCTCGATTATGGTTATTTGATGCATAGTCACTCATTGACATTGTGTACTCCTTTCACTTGTTCAAAGTTTTTGTTGTTCCTTCTGAACTCTTCCAAGTCAATTCAAGACTCTACCGACACATTCCTTGCATACGATATGCACACCTTGCATACGATTTTCAGAAGAGAAACAATTGAAACTTATCCAATTCATCGCAATTTCATATGATCAACCATGAAAAATCATACATAAACGAAATGAATTAAAACACTCACAAAATGTATCATTCATTCAATCACACATCAAAATAAACATTGTCCAAGGAATTACTGCAATTCGGTATGTTGTATTCATTCATGAAATAAATGACATAGTATTATAGTTCTTCACTGCATCTTTCTTCTACTCTACTACTCTTCTCTACTCTATCCCTACAATACAATGACAAATATATCTAAGGAGTGGGTCCTCGATCTCTTCTTCATCTTGTCTGCAACCAATCCTATTAGTTTCTAGCGGTTACATACTTTTTCCTATTACAATAACTATCAATTATTACCAGATAAGAATTGACAATCTCTATCTGCAACTCCTTACAGTTGTATAAGACTTTACAAACAAGATATATTTAAAACCATCGTTTCCAAAATATCTCAACAACTCATTTTGTTCCTGAGTTAAATGTTGATTTGAAATCCTGTCATGCTAAGATGTCATATCCCTGCCTCCAGGCTTCTGCCTTTGACTTTGAAAGTGATGCTCCTGCATCACCGGTGCTAGCACCACCACCTATTAAAACAATACTGAAACGATTGAAATACCCCCTCCTATTCTTCCACCATGAAAAAATTGACGTTAGTGTTCGAGATTCGAAGGAAAATGGTGGATTAGGTCCACTGCAACATCCTCATGCCCCAACATATAGATATGTTATATGAAGCATACTCAAATGCACCAACCAGCCATAAATGCTTGTTGTGCACAAGGCCTTTTATGTTGTAGACTCAGAATGGGCCTCTGAGTGGCGACCCTAGTTACACAACCTCCGATGCTAATGGGTAATTCTATGGATTGGATTTTAGTTCGACTCCTTGCTCTACTAGACTACAGTCCCAATTTCCTTCTTATATGCTTGTTTAATTTCCAATTCAATGTCTAGTTTTACCTCCAGTTAAGTTTTCATGGCTTCTTTGAACAATGGTGTAATGACTTAAGTCTGCCATCTACCGTGGCTTCCTTTTGGCAGGGTAGATGGCCCACTGCCAATTTTGACATGGACATCACAGTTTTCCATATGTCCTGATTTCCGCTAATTACTTCATTTTTTTATTAATTACTGTATGTTAAGGGATCTCTTTATTCTTTGAGGAATCATTGATAGATATGACTCCTTTAAATTCTACAGTCATCTATATAATTAGCCTTTGTATTTAGTCTTTGTAGTTACCTCGTATGATTCTTGATATAATATGATCCCATATAACTTCCTCTTGATATGTAATAGTTAACTTCACGGTAACCTCTATTATTTGTACTTGAAGAACTGTGTGAAGCACATATTGGATTGATTAATAATTGAAATAAAAGTAAAGGATCTTTTTTATTTGTGATTAATCATTCACAGTGATTCTATAAGTTTATGTTTATATGGGCCTTATGGTTTGTTGAAAGGATTGTCTTTTGTGGATATTTGTTTATAGATTTTTCTAAAAAGATGTTTTGTTAGGTTGAATGACTTCGTTGTCAAAAAGTATTGGTGTGCTATAAACTTGAAATGAACATGTCTGAAGAGTTATGACACAAGTTATATTGGATAATTGTTAAGAGTAAATTATGATCGACAATATGCTTAAAAACATGAAACCTTGTAACACAAGTTCTTTATAGAATTCAATGTTTATAAAATGTGTAGAAAAATAAAAAACCTTAATATAATTGAAAAATTCCCCACATATTCCAACATATTCCCCACTCATGGAGTCATGGTCAGTTGAATTTAACATGGTTGTTACATTTGTCGTCCTGCAATAATTATATAATATTTTTTTTTCATACAAGTGTCATAGTCAAATAGTTAGTTGGTTCAAATCAAATCTCTACCCAACAGTCACAATAATTAATTACAATATACCAATTTCGAAATTCAAAATTGCCATAAATGGAAAAAATTTCCCAAATTCAAATTTACCAAAAATGGAATAATTTTCCTAACAATTTTCGAATACAAAAATAATTTATTTTCGGGGATGTTACACCCTCGGAACCCAACTTAAATTTAGTATGGTATATCACCCAGAGACAGATGGGTATATTGAATGAATGAACAAAATCTTCGAGGATATGTTTCTTATGTACGTGATGGACCAACAAAAACATTGGGAATATTTCTTTCCATTGCTATAGTTTGCATAAAACATAATCTATCAAATCACCATTAAGATGGTCTATTTTGAGTTTCTTTATGAGTGACCATGTCGTATGCCTTTGAGTTGGGATATGCTTGAGGAGATGGTCCTGGTAGAACCAGAAGAGATCCAAGAAATGGAAGAGAAAATGCAAACGATAAGACAAATGATCAAGGAAGTGAAGGATCAACAAAAGAGTTGTATGGATATACATGAGGCCCAAGGGCCAGTACCCCCTGAGGGTCCACCGCATGCTCAAAAAAATAATGGTATCATTCATTAAGAACTTGAGAAGGTCATGTTTCCCCAGCTCTTTTTTATCGCGGACAACGTAGCCACTGAGGCATGGTTGGAGAATATGGCGATGTGATTTGCACTTCACTACTATACGTCCAACACGAAGGTTTTCATGGTGGTGTTTCAGTTGAAGGGGATCTCCCTTCTATGGTAGAAGCTTCTCCTGCCACAACTGAACATGGTCATCTTAGACTTGTCATGGTAACTTTTCGAGGAGCAGTTCCGGGAGAGGTATATGTCGGAGGAATTCATTGAGCTTCATCTCAATGAGTTCAACAGCTTGTGACAAAGCATTCATACGTTGCCTCGGTACAAGGCCTGTTTCATGGAGTTACTTAGGTATCATCCACATTTGAACACCAATAATCTTAAGGTCAACAAGTTTGTGTTCAACCTTAATGTCATCATTCGTGCAAAAGTGAGGATTTTAATGCCTCAGACGCTGCAGGATGTTGTCTAGAAGGCCCTCATAAATAATGAGGATCTCATCAGCGGGGGTCATAATAGGGCTATAATGAGGCCAATGAGAGAGAAGACTTCTCATGCAGAGCAGCATCAGACACCAACTATAAATCCATCGGGTTATCAAGGCACTCTGAGAGGTTCCATGTTCATGCAACCATGATGATCATTACCTCAAAAACAGAATCGCTATAGAGGACCACAACACCAAAAGAAACATCATCCACAAAAGCAATAGTTTAGGCCTGTCCAACTGAACAAACCAGGGTTACAGGCTAGTGGGACATCATCTTTTACTTTTGGGACCAACAATAATGGAAAGGATAAAGGTTGTATCCTTAACCTGGGAGATTTTGTCATGAAGGACAACATGTACATCATGATCTTAGGATCTTATGACGTCATGATCGGTATGGATTAGATGGAATAAGATGAGGTGATCCTCAACTATAAGTCAAAACGATTGAGTTTGGTCGATGATGACGGTCAAAGACATGTGATTGTTGGAAGGAACTAGGGAGTTTCCCTAAAGTTCATCTCCTCCCTACAACTACGGAAGAGCATGTGCAAGAGATGAAAGATATATGTGATCCTTTTGTTGAATTAAAAGGGCATGGTGGAAGGACTATAAAACCTTCCTGTAGTACAAAAATTTTCACAGGTCTTTCGAGACGAGTTACTAGGGTTGCCGCCTGAGAGGGAATTGGAATTTTTCATCAACCTAAAACCTGAGACTGAACTAATAGAATGAACATTGTATCACATGTCGAACCTTGAGTTGTAGTGGTTGGAAATGAAAGTAAAGAGTAAGTGGACTTAATACAAGTGTGTCTCCATGGGGTGAACCTGTTATTTTCATACAAAAGAAGGATGGGTGATGGAGAATATGCATTGACTACTGTCAAATGAAAAAGGAAATGATCAAGAACTAGTATCTGTTGCCAATAATTCACGATTTGTTTGATAAAATGAAGAATGCAGCTATGTTTTCAAAGATCGAATTGAGATCAACGTATCACCAGTTACATATCAAGGAGGAATACATTCCTAAGACTACCTTCAAGATGAGGTTTGGTCATTATGATTTTATCATTTTACCGTTTGGATTGACAGACGCACTAGGGTTTTTCATGAGCTTGATGAATAGGGTGTTCGGTGAATACTTGTATAAGTTCGTTCAAGTATTGATCGATGACATTTTGATTTATTCTTGGATGATGGAAGAGCATGACGAAAATTGGCACTTGGTACTATAGTTTTTTCGAGAGAAAAAATTGTTTGGGAATGTGTCAAAATGCTCTTTTTGTCAATCGAAGATTCATTGTTAAGGGGATGTTATCCCTGGTGAAGGTATCGTTGTGGATCCTGCGAAGGTAGAGGCTATTATGGAATGGCCTGCACTGACGAATGTCCCAGAAGTGCGTAGCTTCATGAGTTTAGTGGGATATTATCAATGGTTCATCGGGGGTTTTTCAAAGATATTAAATTTGATTACAGAATTGCAGAAGAAGAACAAGAAGTTTGTGTGGATCAATAAATGCGTGGAAGCATTTCGAAGGCTCAAGGAATTGTTTACGAAAACACCAGTACTAAAAGTTTCTGACATGGACGAGGAATTCTTGGTATGCACTAACACACCCAAGGAATTATTTGGTGGAGTCTTGATGCAAGATGATCGAGTGATCGCTTACATCTCAAGGAAGTTAAGAAAGCATGAGGAGAACTACATGACACATGATTTGGAGTTATTATCCATTATGTATGCCCTGAGAGTGTGGAGACACTACATGATTGGATGGAAATTCAAACTAAAAACAAACCATTGTGGTTTACAACACATTTTTATGCAAAGGGAATTGAACGCGCGAAAAAGGCGTTGGTCAGAACTGCTTAGCGAGTACAATTTCGAGATTACCTACATAAAAGGAACAATGAAGAGAGTGGATGATGTATTGAGTTGGAGACCACGCATATTTTTCGGTGATACCTCTTCAGATGAAGCTACGTGAAAATATTCTAACTATACAATGCGACGATGACTGGTATCAAGAGGTTAAGGAATTTATCAGAAAAAACACCATGTTGATACCAAAATTTGAGGGATAAAAATTTGATGGATTAGTGAAATATAATAACCATATTTAAATACCATCCAATGAGGAGTTAAGAATTTTTATATGAAACAAAGCTCATAGGGCAATGTACATGGCTCATTCAGGAGTCATGATGATGAGGGCATACCTTAAACCTTTATACTTATGGAAAGGAATGAAGGAGGACATAGTCAACTATGTGGCGAGATGTATAGAATGTCAACAAGTAAAGTTTGAACATAGACACGTGGAAGGATTTATACATCCACACGTTCTTTTGGAATTTAATTGGGAGGTCATTTTGATGGATTTCATTGTTGGATTATCGTCGATTGTAAGGAGGCATGACTCGATTTTCATGGTAGCTAACACTTTGATGAAGAGTGAACATTTTATCCTTATGCGTATGAAGTATCAGATGCCTGATATAGCTAGATTATTTATTGGCGAGATAGTGAGACTACATGGTGTGCCTAAGAGGATCATATATGATTGAATATTGGTGCTTATCATATGACTTTGGACTAGTTTCCAATAGGCCTTGGGAGCCCAACTTAACTTTAGTACCATATATCACCTGGAGACAAATAGGAAGACAAAACAAATGAGCCAAATAATGGAGGATATGTTTCATATGTACAGGATGGACCAACAAAAGCATTGGGAAGATTTATTTCCATTTCTAGAGTTTTCATACAACATAATTTATCAAATCACCATTAATATGGCACCTTTTGACTTTTTTTACAAGATACCATGCAGACGCTTTTGAGTTGGGGTTGAATTGAGGATAGGACCCTGGTAGAACCGTAAGAGATCCAAGAAATGGAAGAGAAAATGAAAACAATAAGACAAAGGATCAAGAAAGTGCAAGATCGACATAAGAGTTGTATCGATAGACTTGAAGCTCGAGTCCTAGTACCCCCTAATGGTCCAACATGCACTTAAGCCAGTAATGGTAGCATTCACTAAGAACTTGAGAAGGTCAAGTTTCCTCAGTTATTTGGTGTCATGGATGTCGCAGTTGCCAATGCCTAGTTGGAGAATATGGCGATGTGATTTTCACTTCACTACTATACGTCCAACATGAAGGTCTACATGGTGGTATTTCAGCTAAATGGGATCGCTTTGCTATGGTGGAAGACGCTCCTACCACAAATGAACATGGTCGTCGAAGACGTGTCATGGTAACTTTTCAAGGAACAGTTCTAGGAGAGGTATATGTCAGAGGAATTCGTTGAGCGTCATCTCAATGAGTTCAAACCTTGTGATAAAGAAGTCATACTTTTCCTCAATACGAGGCCCATTTCATGGATTTACTTAGGTATCATCCACATTTGAACACCGATAAGCTTAAGGTCAACAAGTTTGTGTTCAGCCTTAATGTCATCATTCGTATGAAAGTTAGGATTTTAATTCCTTAGACATTGAAGGATGTTGTCCAGAAGGCCCTCATAATTGAGGAGGATCTCATCAGCAGGGGTCAGAATAGGATTACGATGAGGCTGACGGGACAAGAGACTTCTCATGTGTAGTAGCAACAGACAGCAACTAGAAATCCATCGGGTTATCGAGACGCTCCTAGAAGTTCCACATTCATGGAACCATGACGATTGGTTCTGCAAAAATGAACTCCCTATAGAGGACCACAACGCTGGAAGAAACGTCATCGACAACAAAAACAGTTCAGGCCTGTTCAGCTGAATAGATTAGGGTTATAAGATGATGGGCCATCAAATTCTACTTATGGGACCAGGAGTATTAGGATGAAGACTAGATGCGCGACATGTGGAGAGCCACATTACCAGCATGACTGCCCAGTTGAGAGGGCCAGAGCATCCAAATCAGTCGAACCCACCACAATAGGAGATTTGGGCAAGGCCCATCAGATTCATGGAGTGGTGAACAACCATCAGGCTGAGCACTAGTCTATTGTGCTTGAGACGCCAGGTAGAATCGTTGTCCAGGCATTTAGTATTTTGATATATCTAGGTGCTAGAGAGATCTTTATTTTTGGTGTAGCGATAAAACCAATTAAAGTAAAGGAAGTCGAACATGACAAGTTTAGCTATGTAGAAATGGCCTCGGAAGCCAAAAATAAGGTTGGAGGAAAGGTTATGGGTTGTATCCTTAACCTAGGATATTTTGTCATGAAGGGAAACATGTACATCATGATATTAGGATCTTATGATGTCATGATCGATATGCATTGGTTGGAATCGCATGAGGCGATCCTGAACTGTAAGATGAAATGATTGAGTTTGGTCAATGATGAGGGTCAAAGATGTGTTATTGTAGGAAGGAACCAGGGAATTTCCCTAAGGTTAATTTATCCCCTATAGCTATGGAAGAGCATGCACAATGGATGTAAGTTATATGTGATGCTTGTGTTGAATGAAAAGGGCTTGGTGCAAGGACTATAAAACCTTCCTGTAGTACACAAATTTGTGGAGGTATTCCGAGACGAGTTGCCAGGGTTGTCGCCTAAGAGGGAAATGGAATTTACCATCAACCTAAAACCTGGGACTAAACCGATAGCAAGAACGTCGTATTGGATGTAGAACCTTGAGTTACAGGGGTTGAAAATGAAAGTAAAGATTTATTGGACTTAGGAATTCTATGTACAAGTATGTCGCCATGGGGTGAACCTATTATTTTAATACAAAAGAAAGATGGGTCATGGAAAATATGCATTGACTACCATCAAATGAACAAGGGAAGGATCAAGAACTAGTATCTATTGCCAAGAATTCATGATTTGTTTGATCAAATAAAGGGCATGACTATGTTTTCGAAGATCAAATTGAGATCAAGGTTTCACTGGTTATAGATCAAGGAGGAATACATTCCTAATACTTCCTTCAATAAGCAGTTTGGGCATTATGATTTTATCATTTTATCGTTTGGACTGACAAATGCACCAGGGGTATTCATGAGGTTGATGACTGGGGAGTTCTGCGAATACTTGGAGAAGTTTGTTCAAGTATTGATCGACGATATTTTGATTTATTCTCAGATGATGGAAGATCATGACGAACATTGGAGCTTGGTACTACAGTTTCTTCGAGAGAAAAAATTGTTTGGGAATGTGTCAAAATTCTCTTTTTATCAATCAAAGATTCATTGTTTACTGGATTTTATCCTTCGTAAACGTATCGATGTGGATCCCGTGAAGGTAGAAACTATTATGGAATGTCCTACGCTAAATAATGTCCCAGAAGTGCATAGATTCATGGGTTTAGATGGATATTATCGATGGTTCATCGAGGGGTTTTCGAAAATAGAAAATCGGATTATGGAATTGCATAAGAAGAACAAGAATTTTGTGTGGACCGAGAAATGTGCGAAAGCATTTTGAAGGTTCAAGGAGTTGTTTACGACAACTCCAATACTAAAATTCCGTCACATGGATGACGAATTCTTAGTGTGCACTGATACACCCAAGGAAGTCTTAGGCAAAGTCTTGATGCAAGACAATCGAGTGATCGCTTACATCTCAAGGAAGTTAAGAAAGCATGAGGAGAACTATGCGACACACGATTTGGAGATATTATCCATTATGTATTCCCTAAGAGTGTGGAGATACAACCTTATTGGATGGAAATTCGAACTAAAAGTGGACCACTATGGTTTACAACACATTTTTATGCAAAGTGACTTGAACGTGTGACAAAGGCGTTGGTCGAAACTTCTTAGCTAGTACAATTTTGAGATTACCTACATAAAATGAAAAGTAAAGAGAGTCGATGATGTGTAGAGTTGGAGACCACACATATTTTCGGTGATACCTCTTCAGACGAATCTACGTGAGAAGATTCTAACTATACAATGCGACGATGATTGATATCAAGAGGTTAAGGAATTTATTAGACAAAAAACACCATGTTGACAACAAAATTTGAGGGATAAAATTTTTACACATTAATGAATTATAATAACTGGATTTACGTACCATCCAATGATGAGTTGAGAAGTTTGATCTGAAATGAAGCTTATAGATTAGTGTACATGGCTCATCCAGAATTCATGAAGATGACGGCATATCTTAAATCCTTATACTTCTGGAAAGGAATGAAGGCGGAAATATTCAGCTACGTGGCAATATGTATAGAATGTCAACAAGTAAAGGATAAACATAGACATGTGGCAATATTAATACATCCACAAGTTTTTTTGGAATCAAAATGGGAGGTCATTTCGATGAATTTCATTGTTGGATTTTCGTCAATGGAAAGGAGGCATGACTCGATTTTCGCATTAGCTAATACTTTGACGAATAGTGAACATTTTATCACTATGGGTATGATGTATCAGGCGTCTAATATAGCTAAAGTATTTATGAGCGAGATCGTGAGACTACATGGTGTGCTGAAGAGGATCATATCTGATTGAGGATCGATGCTTACCAGTTGATTTTGGACTAGTTTCCAATAGGCCTTGGGAACCCAACTTAACTTTAGTACCGTATATCACTCAGAGACAAATGGGAAGACATAACAAACAAACCCAATATTGGAGGATATGTTTTGTATGTATGTGATGGACCAACATACGAATTTGGAAGATTTCTTACCACTGCTAGAGTTTGCATACAACAACAACTATCAAAGTACCATTAAGATGGCGCCTTTTGATTTTCTTTACAAGAGACCATGCCAGACACCTTTAAGTTGGGATTAGATTAAGGATAGGATCCTAGTAGGACCAGAAGTGATCCAAGAAATGGAAGAGAAAATGAAAACGATAAGGCAAAGAATCAAGGAAGTGCAGGATCAACAAAAGAGTTATACCGATGTGCATTTCCTTGACTCTAGTTATGAAGTTTTTGATTGAGTCTTCTTGGGGGCAAAACCGCACAAGAGTTCTATCAAGTTTGGAAAGGGTGATAAACTCTCTCCTAGGTTTGTGGGACCCTTCAAGGTAATGGAAAGGAAGGGGCATGTGGCCTATAGACTAGCCTTTCCTGATTCTTTGAGGCATATGTAGGATGTTTTTCATGTATCTGTTTTGAGACAGTATGTTAGTGATGCAGGAGCATCATCAAAAAAATCCACATGGGATGAGAGCACAACGCTTAGTGCGCCTTTTGAGTAAAATTTTAAATTTTGAAAGACGGTGCATCTCAGCAAAGAAATTCTTAGTAAAAGATGAATTATGAAAGTTAATGGGAGGAGGTTGAATGATCAGAGATCAGATCGTCCTTTAGTTATTTTATTTTGGCATGGATATGAAGATTCTCCTTAATTTTCTATCAGAGACGTTTATGTAATAGGACTTAAGAAGCTATAGAATTTAATTTCGATCGGGTAGGTAGTTGGAGGAAATCCACACACTCCTGGCGTCCCTTAGATTTCGACAAACTCAGATTAAAGGGTTTCTTTGAAAAAATATCTTTCCACACTCCTTACACTTCTCTATTATGGTTCTTTGATGCTTAGTCACTCATTGATGTTGTGTACTCCTTTCACTTGGTCAAACTTCTCATTGTTCCTTCGAAACTCTTCTGAGTCAATTCAAGACTCTACCAACGCACTCCTTGCGTATGATATGCACACCTTGCATACAATTTTCAGAAGAGAAACAATTGAAACTTATCCAGTTCATCACAATTTCATATTATCAACCATGAACAATCATACATAAATGAAATGAACTAAAACACTCACAAAATGTATCATTCATTCAAGCACACATCAAAATGAACATTGTCCAAGGAATTGCAACAATTCGGTATGCTCTATTCATTTATGAAATAAATGACATAGTATTACAGTTCTTCACTCCATATTTCTTCTACTCTACTACTCTGCTCTGCTCTATCCCTATAATAAAACAACAAATATATCTAAGGAGTGGCTCATTGATCTCTTCTTCGTCCTATCTGCAACCAATCCTATCAGTTTCTAACGTCTACATACTTTTTCCTATTACGATAACTATCAATTATTACCAGATAAGAATTGACACTCTCTATCTGCAACTCCTTACACTCGTATAAGACTTTATGAACAAGATATATTTAAAAACATCGTTTCCAAAATATCTCAACAACTTGTTACGTTCATGAGTTAAATGTTGATTTGAAATCTTGTCATGATGAGATGTCATATCCCTACCTCAACTCTTCCATCTTTGACTTTGAAATAAATGCTCCTGCATCACCGATGCTAGCACCAACACCTATTACAACAATCCCAAAACCATGGAAATACCCCCCGCCATTCTTCCACCCAAAAAAATTGACGCTAGTGTTCGAGCTTCAAAGCCAGTTGGTGGATCAGG
Organism: Picea engelmannii; assembly: GCA_009831015.1. Classification (NCBI taxonomy): domain Eukaryota; kingdom Viridiplantae; phylum Streptophyta; class Pinopsida; order Pinales; family Pinaceae; genus Picea; species Picea engelmannii. The sequence goes on along the minus strand of ML814172.1, from coordinate 31,258 downwards.
TCCACCACGACATCCTCATGCACCAACATATCGATATGTTATATCAAGCATACTCAAATGCACTAGCCAACCAGAAATGTCCGATGTGCGTAAGGCCCTTTATGTTGCAGACTCAGAATGGGCCTCTGAGCGACAACCCTAGTGACAAAACCTCTGATGCTGATGGGTAATTCTATGGATTGGATTTTATTCTAGCTCCTTTCTCTACTACACTGCAGTCCCAATTTCCTTCTTATATGTTTGTTTAGTTTCCAGTTCAATGTCCATCTTTACATCCAGTTTAGTTTTCATGGCTTCTTTGAACAATGGTGTAATGATTGAAGTCTACCACTTGTCTTGGTTTCCTTTCCTTTCTCTACTACACTGCAGTCCCAATTTCCTTCTTATATGTTTGTTTAGTTTCCAGTTCAATGTCCATCTTTACATCCAGTTTAGTTTTCATGGCTTCTTTGAACAATGGTGTAATGATTGAAGTCTACCACTTGTCTTGGTTTCCTTTTGGCAGGGCAGATGGTTGACCGCCAATTTTGACATGGACATCAGAGTTTTCCATATGTCCCAGTTTCCGCTAACTCGACATAACATTTAGCATATTGTTGCTATGTACATTTTTAGTTTTTGAAAAGTTTTACAAGGATTTACCTTTTTTATTCAAAAATAAATAAAATTAATTTCAATCATGATGATAAATTTTTAATAATAATAATAATTTAATAATTTTAGATTTAATTGTATTAATAATTTAATAATATTTTAATGTTTTCATATTTTAATAATGTATTTATTAATAATTTTAATAAATGTATTATTACTTTAATAATGAATTATTTTATTATACTTTAGCAATCGATTAATTTATTAATTATTTAATAATATGTTAATGTATTACTTAATTAATACATTACATTATTAATGTATGAATTAATTAACAAGTTACTTTATACATTAATTAATGTAAATTAATTCTTTAATTTCTACATCACATTTATGTAATAATGTATCCATACTTTAATAATGTATTACTACTTTATTAATCTATTATTTTGTCATTGTATTAATACTTTATTTTAATCCACTTGAATTATATTAACGTGCTATTTCAATAGTTTATTAATGCATTTTAATTCACTTGAATTTGTTATTTAATCTTTAAGAAACACTATAAATGTGTAAACATATATAATCTTGTGAAATATTCCAATTTTTTATTTATTTAAATTTTTAAAAATATTTATTAATAAAATAATAAGAATCAACTATATTTTAAGTTTTTATATATTTAAATTATATAGGTATTTCTTAATGGAATAATAGTAATAAACTATAGTTTAATTGGAATCTTCTGAAAGATTGCAATTTTTTATTTATTTAAATTTTAAAAAATATTTATTAATAAAATAATAAGAATCAATTATATTTTAAGTTTTTATATATTTAAATTATATAGGTATTTCTTAATGGAATAATAGTAATAAACTATAGTTTAAGTTTGTTTTCTCTTCACTAAATGAGTTTTACTGTAGTGGAATTTATCAATTTCCTTATAATATTATAATTCATGATGTGGAAAGTATTATATGATTTTGTATCAATGTTCTTATGACAAGTATAAATGATTAAATGGTTTACTATCAATGTTTTTAGAACAAGTATAATTCATCATCTACAAAGATCAAGATGATTTTCTATCAATATTTTTAGAACAACTTAAAATCATTAGTTGTAAAGTTAAAGATGATTTTCTATCAAAATTGTTAGAATAAATAACATTCTAAGTTGCCTTCTATGTAATACATCACATCAATGCACAATTCCTATCTTTGTGACAAATGAGAAAGATTGTTAGATTTTTTTTAAACTTCGTCAAAACTTCTTTTGTAATGTGTTGAACATAAACCAACATTATCTTGTGAAAAACATGACCCAACTTTGCAATTTGACAAATTCACCCCAGGAAAATGGGAAAGACCGTAAAATGCACAAGTCATTGATCCAAGTGTTAAAGTTAAGTTTAAAGTGTTGTATCAATAGATTTCAGGGACCCATTGTATCATTCGTGCACTCCAGATATAACTAGCAGATCATCGAGATGTTTCTAAAAAGACGTTTTGTTAGGTTGAATGACTTTGTTGTCAAAAAGTATTGGTGTGTTATCAACTTGAAATGAACATGTGTGAAGAGTTATGACACAAGTTATATTCGATAATTATTAAGAGTAAATTATTATTGACAATATGTTTAAAAACATGAAACCTTGTAACACAATTTTTTTTTATAGAATTCAATGTTTATAGAATGTGTAGAGAAATAAAAAATAAAAATATAATTTAAAAGAAAACATTAAATCATTATTAAAAATGAATTATGGTTAACAATATATTTAAAGACATGAAACCTTATAACACAAGTTCATTATAAAATAAAGTATTTATGAAAGTTCATTATAAAATAAAGTATTTATGAAATGTATAAAAATAAAAATAAATAATATAATTAAAAAATAATAATTAAATGATATATAAACGATATATCTATATGTATTTATATATTTAAATTATATATGAATTTATATATAAAATTTACTCGCAATCCTTCTAACATTATATTAGATTTCATGACCATGTAAATCTATTTACTTTTATTTTTATATATATTAATGCAAAAGCTAATAGAATTGTTCCGTTCTCTTTCAACCTAAAACTTTCCTCAATGTTAGACGTAACCGGAAATGCATAGGCGTACCGTGCCAAAATCTATATATATCATACACCTACCACCCACATATATATATATATATATATATATATATATATAACTGTAAAAGACAAAAATGAAAATCAAATATATATATCAAATTGCAAAAGTATTAAAATCAAAATCAGATATATTTATCAAATTGTAAAAGCCAATAGTATCAAAATCAAAACCAATTCAAAACTCTGGCCTATACAAACTATATATTTTATTGCAAAAGCTCATAGAATGGCTCCTTTCTATCAGCCCCAAAAGTTAATAGAATGGCTCCTTCTTCTCCGAACCGAAAACTTTCTTTAATGTCATCCGTAACCGGAAATGCATAAGCACATTGTGCATGAAGGGGATTGACTCAAACCTGTCAAAAACTACACGCAAGAAGACCCGTTCTCGGGTAAGATGACGGAGTGGCCAGTTATTACTTCGAATGTCACTGTCGGGTTTTTCCTCGTCGTCGCTGTAGGGTCTTACCTCCTCGCCACTATCATCATCACTGCGGAACTTTTGGATAGACAAAGCGGCTTCTAGAACATCACTATCCAGTCTTTCCTCGTCGTCATAATCAATAACGCTAATCGTTAGGTCAAATCCATCTACATGTTCAAGAGGATCGCACCGAAATTGAAATTTTGCGCCACCAAATCGGAAATGTTGACTATACAACGGCATTTCAGTTCTCGTTATGTTCCAAAACACCGTGCACTCCCGAATTGGGGTATCAGACTCCACGACATTAACCGGGAAATGCGTGTAATACCTATCATTAAATATTTTGTGTGGTGCTTGCGCTTTCAAACGAAGTGCATCTAATGCTTGCGCTTTCAAATGAAGCGTATCAAATGAACTGCATCTAATGTCCAAATCATCAGAAAAAATAACATCATTGAGTTTTTCATGGCTCATATTTGGAAAACGTAGTAATTGGAATAGACTGCTGCTCAAAACTTCTCTCCTCTCTTCAACATTGGGATAATGTTTTCTGGCCCATTTTATGACAAAATCAAATAGTGCGTCTTCTGATTCAACTCGCAAGTTATCGCCTGACAACACCGCCTCAATGGCTGACAAAGGAAGATTGATAAGATTTTCTGCAAACCTGAAAATCAATTTCAGCTGTAACTAGTCAGTTTGTTAATTATGTGAAGATTTACAACATATATTTCTCAATCCTATTTAACCCAAAACAAATACTTCATATATGTGCCTCGTTCATAACATGATCCATAATCAATAAATTGTTCTCCCTAAAATTCACCCATTCTTGTTATTGTAGTAATTATTTCTAACACATGGATTTCCTAGCAATTAAACATTTATTCCTAGTCCTGTTGACTCATGTCAGGATTATTGTATATCAGCAAGGAAATGTACTGGGCAATGGAAAAGCCAAGGATTCAGTAAGCAACTATGCCAATTATATTATAAACTTATAAACTTACTTTTCAATATTACCCCATTCTTGCAACAGAAACACCTTTGCCCTATCTACAAATGACTGCACCGAAACATTGGTAAGCAAAGGCTGGGGGAGGTCTATACAAAGCAGTGCAGTCTCCATTGACATTGGTGAATACTGCAAAGCACCGCTGCACGAGTCAACACATGATGTTACCTCGAACTTGTCTGCAACCACTAGCATATCCAAAAGCTCGTTTATTAAACGTTCAGGAAGTGTTCCACTGTACATATACTGCAATAAATCCTTGAACGCCATTTCCTCTGCAATGAAATACGACACCACAAAATATCTTCATTTTTCATATACAGAAATCAAGGATAAAGTTAAGACTGAAAGAAAAACATTATCCAATGCTTAAATTAAGTATGATACGTGTTTACCTGAACAACTTATCCGAAGAGTGATATTCCGTTCCTCCGATTCTCTCATGCCATTTGAGAAAAGCTTCATGCACCATACATGGAGATTACCAAACAAAATTAAAGGGTAAATGTAAACATGACAAACAATGTATGTTAAATGCTCTCTTCTTACTTTGTAAAAAAATGGACTCTTTTTTGCCAATATTGCTGAGCTAACATGTACACTTTCGACTCTTACTGAAGTATTCGAGCAATCAATGGTCGTACAAGAGCCAACATGGCTATTTTGACTTTTAGGGTCTGCATGGGAAAGATCTGATGGAATGTTCAAATCCAACATGTCGTCGTTCAACCCATCTGGGAGGACATGTATTTGCAGGATGCGGTCTGAAAAATTACTGTCGTTGAAAGCAAAGGAGAAGTCTGGCGCACTACTCTGTCCATTCAAAATATGTTGGTCCATTCCTGCTGGTCCGAAATTTATTATGTTCCACTGCAATTCTTTAATGAAAAGTCCGATAAAATTAATCTAGTACAATTTATGCTAAATTTATTATGGTCTGCTGCAATTCTTTAATAATGAAAACTCCGATAAAATTAACCTTAACTGGTATAATTTAGGGAAGGAGAATAAAGTTGCTTTATTCACATGTCCCACCTGTCAATATATATTTGTGGATCAACGTCATTTTTCACACTATATAATTGTGGATGGACGTCATTTTTCACATTTCAAACTAATGACGTCGATTCATATCAACCACTTTCTTTGAATATAGCATTAATGTATTAATTAATTATTACATTAATGTTATATATAACAATAATGTTCTTTATTAATACATTTATATATTATATTAACTTACCAAAATATATAATTAATAATTATTAATATATAATTGTGGATGGACATCATTTTTTACTTTTCAAACTAATGATGTCGATTCATATAAACCATTTTTTTTAAATATAACATTAATGTATTAATTAATTATTACATTAATATTATATATAACAATAATGTTCTTTATTAATACATATATATATTATATTAACTTATCAAAATATATAAATAATAATTATTATTAATTACCACATAACCTAATTTAGTAAATTCAAACAAGATTATTTCAGTTTTAACATGTATCTCTGGTGGTACCTGGCGTGTCCTTGCCTTACCTCTTTCGTTTACCTCTTTGCAATCCTTTTATGTGACGTATCGATGTTTTACCTCTTCATTTCCTCTACGTTTGGTGGACGTGAAGTTGTCATGGAAGAAACCACCATTTTTTGAGTTCTTACCGGAGATGATGCCCAAGGGCTCCCTTGGAGAGGATGCGCAGAGGCTCCCATTGCTACTCCCACGACTGAAGCTGCAATGGCTCAGCTGATGTACATTATTGATTGTCGAGTTAAAGGTGGTCTATGCAGATTGTATATGAAAAAAACTTGTAGTTTGAAAATTACAAAGGCAAGTTCCCCTCTCTGCCTATCCAAGGCTGAGGGTAAGCTTTCCACTACAAAACGGGGAAAAAGCTCAGGAGAAAAGGCAACATTCGGTGCCAAAAAATGATGGATATATAGATTAATATTTATCTTCTTTATTGCCACAAAAATGACTTTGTTCATGGCAGTTTGTATTTTTTTAAAAGGCATATAATAGAGAAAAGAATAGTAATTAGCCCCATAAGTTATATATATATATATTGTTAATAATTAGTCTTCTATTTTTTATTATAAATATTAATAATAATACAATTTTTTTTATAACTTATAAACACCATTAAAACTAAAATTGCATTTAAATAAATTTGATATTTCAAAATTTGCATTTGAATAGATTTGATATCTCAATAACATTGAAATTGTTTTAGATTAATTTATATAATCTAGATGTAGTGTCACTATTAAATTTAAATAGGAAGGTTGTGACAATTTCTTTAACAAGCTCTAAAATTGTTTTTTTTTTTTTAAATGCATTATTTTGAGTATTGATCATTAGCATCATTTTGTTTTGTTTCTAATTAATTAAGGTTGAGGTTATTAGAATTAGAGAAATATTAGGGTTAAGATTATTCCTATTAAAATAAAAGTTAAAGTTATTTGTATTAACATGTATTTTATACTAAAAAATAATAATAATAAAAATATAATTTAAATAATAATAATTTAATTTTAATCATAATGATAATTTTTTAATAATAATAATAATTTAATAATTTTACATTTTAATGTATTAATAGTTTAACAATGTTTTAATGTATTCTTATTTTAATAATGTATTTATTAATACTTTTAATGCATAAATGTATTTTTAATTGTATTATTACTTTAATAATGTATTATTTTACTATACTTTATCAATTTGTTAATTTAATATTTATTAATTATTTAATAATGTGTTAATGTATTACTTAATTAATACATTACATTATTAATGTATGAATTAACTAACAAGTTACTTTATACATTAATTAATGTAAATTAATACTTTAATTTCTACATTACATTAACATTACATTATTAATGTATGAATTAATTAACAAATTACTTTATACATTAATTAACGTAAATTAATATTTTAATTTGTACATTACATTAACGTACTAATATATTATTGATGTATCCATACTTTAATAATGTAATACTAATTTATTAATATATTATTTTATCATTGTATTGATACTTTATTTTAGTCCACTTCAATTATTTCAATTATATTAATGTACTATTTCAATAGTGTATTAATGCATTTTAATTCACTTGAATTGTTATTTAATCTTTAAGAAAGAGTATAAATGTGTAAATATATATAATCTTGAGAAACATTTCAAATTTTTTTTATTTAAATTTTAAAAAACATTTATTAATAAAATAATAGAAATCAACTACTTTTTTAATTTTTATATATTTAAATTATATAGGTATTTATTAATGCAATAATAGTAATAAAATATATTTTAAGTTGTTTCTTCTCTTCACTAAATGAGTTTTATTGTAGTGAAATTTATCAATTTTATTGTAGTGAAATTTATCAATTTCCTTATAATAGTATAACTCATTATTTCCAAAGTTTTATATGATTTGCTACCAATGTTCTTATGACAAGTATAAATTATTAAATGATTTTCTATCAATATCATTATACAAAATTTAAATCAAGTAGATTTACTATCTTTTTTTTTTAAGTAAAAAAGGCAGGTCATGTTATATTAAAGTTGCAGATTTACAAAGTTTTGTTGGAATGCCAGCTGCCCCACTTGGAGAGGAAACCGAGACAGCTAGCCATTCCATGCCACTTGTTTTCAAACACAAAATACCAAGTTGTTGTTCTTCTCGAAGGAAACCAAGACGCATGACCACCATTAGATTAAGTTTGTTTTGCACTTCGCTACCAACAACATTGCTATAGTCTAACTGAGCTAAAGCTCTAGTTTACAACAAAAGAAAAAAGTTTCTAACTATGAGCATGCATAAAACCTTTTAACCAATGTTATCATCATCTTCACCATTCTTTCCTCGTCTGACTGAAATCACGTAGGCCTGTGTGCACATAGGGCATTGTCGTCTTGGGGATGTACTGGAGTAAGCGACGTATATCATATCAAGGCGTTGGTTGATTCAGATGGCCTTGAAGATCTGGTCATCCACCATGCTGCGTGTTTCGAAAATTAATTCCAGGTGCTCCAGGTGAAGGAGTGGTGGCTGGTCCTAAAATTATTCTGGAGTGGAAGAAAGGGGATCTAGCTTATGTGTGTCGGTCTCATCCTTGCCTTCTTTTATGCTGCCACCCTGGTGTTCTTGCTGCTTGTTCTGTTGTGCCACTTCCTCAGGAGGTTCACCGCTTGTAGTATGGATCTTTTCGTCTGTGTCATCCTAGAATTCTTCCTCAACGTAGCAGGTTGTGAATTCCTCAACTGAATCATCTTCCTTGGGACTGTATGTTGTTCTTGGAGCAGGGGGTATGGCATCCTTCCTGAAACAGGTGGGGGGATCCCAATTGTCTAGGACAATGAAGGGGAGATGTTATGGGTAATCCTGGATGGGTTCATCCAGAGCAATCTCCTTCACATACGCCAGAGGAGGCGCTCCATTTCTCCTAGACTTCCTGGTTCTTCTCTTGCCAGCTATAGCCAATGATTTTTCAAAATTCTTCTGTCGCTTCATGCATGAGTCGAATGCATACCACGTTGCACCTCTGTGAGGCCATCCCCTTACTCTCGACATGCATAGAAGAAAAGATATGGCCAAAATTTCGATTGAAACAGTGTCTCTATTCCTGCACTCTAAAGGTTCATCCTTCGACCCTTCAATCTCCAAATGCATCACAAATCCTCCAAGGTGGTTGATAAGGATGAAGGTGACAACTTTGGCCATTAAGGTTGTGCTCTTAATGGATTGATCGACCGTCCTCTTCGCTTGCTTGAGAGGCCTCGTCGCCTGGTATTGGCTGCTTGGGTTCACTCCCATCTTTAATGGTGAGGAGATGGGAGCTAGTGGCCAACATTTATGGCATCGCACAACTCTATTCTGTGTTTCCTTCCCTCTCTACATGGAACCCCATTTGGGGAAAGTAGATTTACTATCAATGTCCTTAGAACAAGTATAATTCTTCATCTACAAAGTTTTAGATGATTTTCTATCAATATTTTTAAAACAACTAAAAATCATTAGTTGTAAAGTGAAAGATGATTTTCTATCAATTTATTTAGGATAAGTAACATTCCAAGTTACCTTCGATGTAATGCATGACATGAGGTCACGATATCTATCTTTGTGAAAAATGAAAAAAATTGTTATATTTTTTTTAAACTTCGCCAAAACTTCCTTTGTAATGTGTTGAACATAAACCAACCTTGCCATGTGATGAACATGACCCAACGTTGCAATTTGAAAAAGAAAATTGGATATTTCAACGTGATGAACATGTTAATGTTACAATGTCACATTGTGTTGAACATAGCCCTATTGTTGCAATGCGACGAACATACCCTCACCATCACAATGTGATGAACATGCCTTATTGTCACATTGTGATGAACATAGCCTTGTTGTTGTAATGTCATGAATATAGCCTCATCATCACAATGTGACATGAATATCATGTCCTTGCAATGTGATGCAAATATCCTGCATCACAATGTGACAAACATAGCCTTGTTGTCGCAATGTGTCGAACATAGCCACGCCCTTGTAATGTGATGAACATATCCCCACCATCACAATGTGACGAACATACACTTATCATCACAGTGTGATGAACATAGACTTATCATCGCACTTTGAAGAACATAGCCTTATCGTCGCACTCCGAAGAACATAGCCTTATCATCAAACTTGAAGAACATAGCCTTTTCGTTGCAATGTGATGAACATATATAGTTTTGGGGGATGTTGTTTGGTTGATGAGGTACTTTTAGAGGATTTTAGAGGCCTTGGTTAGTTTTATGGATAGAGATGAGGCCCGGGTACCAATACCCGCTGAGGGTCCACCGCGCACCCAAGTCGGTACTGGTAGCATTCATCAAGAACTCAAGAAGGTCAAGTTTCTCGAGTTCTTCACCTAGGCATGGTTGTAGAATATGGCGATTTTCTTTGCACTTCACTACTATACCTCCAACATGAATCCCTACATGGAGGTATTTCAGGTGAAGGGGATCGCTCTGTTATGGTGGAAGATGCTCCTATCAAAACTGAACATGGTTGTCGAAGATGTGTCATGGGAATTGTTAAAGGAAGAGTTATGGGAGAGATATCTCTCAGAGAATTTCATTGAGCGTCAACTCAATGAGCTCAACACCTTGCGATAGGATGGTCATATGGTGCCTGAGTACGAGGCCTGTTTCATGGAGTTTCTTAGGTATGATCCACATTTGAACAATGATAATCTTAAGGTCAACAAGTTCGTGTTGATCCTTAATGTCATCAGTCGTGTGAAATTGAGTATTTTAATGCCTTAGACATTGCACGATGTTGTCTAGAAGGCCCTCATAGCTGAGGAGGAGCTCATCAATGGGGGTCAGAGTAGGAATACGGTGAGGCTGATGGGACAGGTGACTTCTGGTGCATAGTAGCATCATACACCAACTAGAAATCCATCGAGTTATCGAGGCACTCCGAGAGGTTCCACATTCATGGTACCACAACAACCGATGCCACAACATCGAACTCCCTACAGAGAACCATAACACCAACAACAACGTCATCCGCAACAATGATAATTCAGGCATGTTCAAATGAAAATACCAGGGTTACAGGTTGGTGGGCCATCATCTTCTACTTTGGGGACCAGGAGTATTGTACAGAAGATCAAATTCTCAACGTTTGGAGAGCCACATTACCAATGTGACTGCCTAGTGGAGAGGGCCATAGTAGCCAAATCAGTTGGACCCACCAAAGTAGGATTTTTTGGCAAGGCCCATCGAATTCATGCAGTGGTGAACAACCGCAAGGACAAGCACCTGTCTACTGTGCTCGACACATAAAGTACCATCCTTGGCAAGGCCTTTAGTATTTTGATAGATCTAGGTGCTAAAGAGAGCTCTATTTTTAGTGCAACTCTAAAAATAATTAAGGTAAAGGAAGTTGAACAGGACTATTTTAGCAACGTAGAAATGGCTTCGCAAGCCAAAAAGAAGGTTGGAGGAAAGGTTACAAGTTCTATCCTTAACCTGGGAGATTTTTTCATGAAGGCCAACCTGTACGTAATGATATTATGATCTTATGACGTTGTGATTGATATGGATTGGTTGGAATCCCATGAGGCGATCCTCAATTGTAAGACGAAATGGTTGAGTTTGGCTGATGATGAGGGACAGAGACGTGTGATTGTAGGAAGGAACCATGGATTTTCTCTAAGCTTCATATCTTCCCTACAAGTACAGAAGAGGATGATAAAGGGATCCAAGTTATATTTGATCCTTCTTGAATGAAAAGGGTGTGGCGGAAGGACTAGAAAACCTTCCCGTAGTATGAGAATTTGTGGACGTATTCCTAGAGGAGTAACCATGATTTTCTTCTAAGAGGGAATTGGAATTTACCATCGAGCTAAAACCTATGACTGAACCGATAGCAAGAATGCTATATTAGGTATCAACCCCTAAGTTACAATGGTTGAAAATGAAACTGAAAGAGTTAATGGACTTAGGACTTATACGTACAAGTATTTTGTCGTGGGGTGCACCTGTTATTTTCATACAGAATAAGGATGGGTCATGGAGACTCTGCATTGACTACCATCAAATGAACAAGGAAACGATCAAGAACTAGTATTCATTGCCAAGAATTCATGATTTGTTTGATCAAATGAAGGGAGCGACTGTGTTTTCAAACATTGACTTGAGATCAAGTTATCAGCTATTATAAATCAAGGAGGAAGAAATTCCTAAGACCACCTTCAAGACAAAGTTTGGACATTATGATTTTACAATTTTACTATTTGGACTCACAAATGTCCTAGGGGTATTCACGAGCTTGATAAATGGGGTGTTCTGAGAATACCTGGATAAGTTTTTTCAAGTATTCATCGACAATATTTTGATTTATTCTTGGACAATGGAAGAACATGACTAACCTTGGTGCTTGGTACTACAGTGTTTTCGAGAGACCAAATTGTTTTGGAAAGTGTTGAAATGCTCTTTTTAAAAATCATAGATTCATTAATTAGGGCATGTTATCTATGACAAAGGCATTGTTCTGGATCCTGTGAAGATAGAGGCTATTATGGAATGGTATGTGTTGATGAATGTCCCAAAAGTGCATAGCTTCATGGGTTTAGCGAGATATTATCGATAATTCGTCGAGGGTTTTTCGAAGATAGAAAATACAGTTACATAATTGTAGAAGAAGAACAAGAAGTTTGTGTGGACCGAGAAATGTGGGGAAGAATTTCGAAGGCTCAAGGAGATATTGATGACAACGCCAATAATAAAAGTCCATGACATGGATGAGGACTTCTTGGTATGCACTTACACACCCAAGGAAGGCTAAGGTGGAGTCTTGATGCAAGATGGTCGAGTGATCACTTACATGTTGAGGAAGTTAAGAAAGCATGAGGATAAATATGCGACACATGATTTGGAGTTATTAGCCATTGTGTATTCCATGAGAATGTGGAGACACCACCTGCTTGGAAAAAAATTAGAACTAAAAATGGACCACTGTGTTTTACAACACATTTTTATGCAAAGTGACTTGAACGCACGACAAAGGCATTGGTCGGAACTTCTTAGCAAGTACGATTTCAAGATTACCTACATAAAAGGAACAATGAAGATAGTGAATGTTGCGTTGAGTCGGAGACCACACATATTTTCGATGATACCTCTTTAGATGAATCTACTTGAATATATTCTAACTATACAACAGGATGATGACTGGCATCAAGAGTTTAAGGAATTTATCAGACAAAACACCATGTTGATACCAAAATTTGAGGGATAAAAATTTGACGAATTAATGAGATATAATAACCGTATTTACATATCGTCCAATGACGAGTTGAGAATTTTGATCTCAAACGAATCTTATAGAGCAGTGTACATGGCTCATCCAAGAGTCATGAATATGAGGGAAGACCTTAAACCCTTATTCTTTTGGAAAGGAATGAAGGCGAACATAGTCAACTAAGTGGTGAGATGTCTAGAATGTCATCAAGTGAAGGATAAACATAGACATATGGTAGGATTACTATAGCCACACGTTATTCCAGAATCAAAATGGGAGGTCATTTCGATGGAATTCATTGTTGGATTGTCGTCGATCACAAGGAGGCACAACTCAATTTTCTTGGTAGTTGACACTCTGACGAAGAGTGAACATTTTATCAGGCTTCTGACATAGCTAGAGTCTTTATTAGTGAGATAGTGAGACTACATGGCGTGCCTAAGAGGATCATATCCGATCAAGGATCGGTGTTTACTGGACAATTTTGGACTAGTTTCCAAGAGTTCGTGGGAACCCAACTTAACTTTAGTACCATATATCCCCTACAGATAGATGGGTAGACTTAATGCACAAACAAAATCTTGGAGGATATGTTTTGTATGTACATTATGGAACAAAAAAAGCATTGGGAATATTTCTTTCCATTGATAGAGTTTGCATAAAAAATAATCTAACAAAGAAGCATTAAGATCCTTCCTTTTGAGTTTCTTTACGAGTGATCGTGTTAGATGCATTTTAGCTAGGATCAGCTGGAGGATAGGGTCCTAGTAGAACTAGAAGAGATCCAAGAAATGGAACAGAAAATGAAAACTATAAGACAAAGGATTAAGGAAGTGCAGGATCGACAAAAGAGTTGTATGGATAGAGATGAAGCTCGGGCGCCAATACCCCCTGAGGGTCCATTGCGCGCTCAATATGGTAATGGTAGCATTCACTGATAACTTGAGAAGGTCAAGTTTCCCAAGTTCTTTGGTGCCACGGATGACACGGCCATGGAGGCATGGTTGGAGAATATGGTGATGTGATTTGTACTTAACTACTATACCTCCAACATGAAGGTTTTCATGGTGGTCTTTCAGTTGAAGTGGATCTCTCTGCTATGCTAGAAGACGCTCATGCCACAACTGAACATGGTTTTCGAAGATGTGTTATGGTAACTTTTTGGTGAATAGTTCTAGGAGATGTATCTGTCAAAAGAATTTGTTGAGTGTCACCTCAATGAGCTCAAAACCTTGAGAAAAGGCGGTCGTACGTTGCTTGAGTACGAGGCCTGTTTCATGGAGTTACTTAGGTATCCTCCACATTTGAACACTGATAAGATTAAGTTCAACAAGTTTGTTTTCAGACTTAATGTCAGCATTCGTACGAAATTGAGGATTTTAATGCCTTAGATGTTGTACAATCTTGTCCAGAAGGCCCTCATAAATGAGGAGGAGATCATCAATGGGGATCAGAACAAGACTATGGCAAGGATGATGGGACATAAAACTTCTCGTGCGTAGCAGCATCAAACACCAACTAGAAATCCATTAGATTATCAAGTATCTCTGAGAGGTTCCACATTCATGGAACCACGATAATCGTTGCCACAAAATCAGACTCCTTATAGAGGACCAAAACACTAGAAGAAACGTTGTCTGCAGTAGCAGCAGTTTAGGCCTGTTCAACTAAACAGACTAAGGTTATAGGCTGGTGGGCCATCAACTTCTACTTCAGGGACCAAGAATACTGGACCAAAGACCAAATGCTCGACATGTGTAGAGCCACATCACCAGCATGACATCCTAGTTGAGAGTGCCAGAGCAGCCATATTAGTCGAACCCACCACAGTGGGAGATTTGGGAAAGGCCCATTGGATTCATTCAACGGTGAACAACTGCAAGGCCAAGCACCAGTCTCCTGTTCTCGAGACATCAGGTACCATCATTGACCAGGCCTTTAGTATTTTGACAGATATAGGTGCTATAGAGAGATTTATTTCCAGTGTAGCGCTAAAATGAATTAAGGTAAAAGAAGTCTAACATGACAAGTTTAGCTACGTAAAAATGGCTTTGGGAGGAAAAAATAAGGTTGGAGGAAAGCTTATGGGTAGTTGACACAGACCCTAGACCCTCTGCCTCAACAAAGGCCTCTACACTGACCTCTCGATCTTAAGGATCGTTCTAATTTTACCCTTGAGTCGGAGTGTCTCCTTTGATTCTCCACTGGAATCACCTTTCAAATTGACCCACAGGTCTTTTCTGCCCCTCACAGTCCCTAGGCCCGATCATTGTTCTCTTCACAATATAGAAAATTGGGTTTCGGAGTTTTCAAATTTCCGATGTCATGACCTTTTGATTCCCGATTTCCCGATCTCTCAAATACCGATTTCCCGATATTAATTCTCTTTCGAGACTTTTCCCGAAAGCCGTGATTGAGGTCGCGCATCCTTAAAGATGGACGGTTCTGATGTGTTTCAGGGTTTTCACCCTGGAGTTTTTCGATTCCCCGTTATGACAAGATGATGTCAGTTAGGCCCCGCAATGGATCTTTCCTCCTTATCGGGATTTCAGACTTCGCAATTCTAAAATGCAAGAGCTTCCTATATTCAGAATCTGCAAAACGTCGAACCCCGACTTCTTCAGATTTTTTGACACGTGTCCCAACTGGATGGACAGTTCAGATCAAACCTCGAGCTTCACAAACTGCGAAGCCAAACCAACCACTTATGTGAGTCCTGATGACCGATCCCCCGATTTGAATGATCATATGACATGCGTCCTTCCTGAGACCCACGACCAAAATCCTTTCGCTGTTTTGGGACTCAAAAGGTCTCGGACTCTTTCTCTTGAGACTTCCGATATGTCGATGGCTCTCGATTTCATCCACCTGTCCCAACAGATGGACGGCTCTGAATTGTTCAGGATTTTCATGATGGATTTACCCGATTTCTTGTCCATGGGATTTCCAATATCCTGAACCCCGATGCCTCGATATCTCGATGCCTTTCGGGTTTTTTCACTCTTCTCACGAGGGTTTAAACCCTGTGTAACTTCTGCCAATCCTACGGTTGACGGGTATCTACGTGAAGACCCACTGGCTCACGATATTCTGAGCTTGAACTCTGGACGTGTCCGTAACCTCCTCGCTCCTTTATCATATCAGACGACTGATGGGATTTTGCTAATCCTCTATGCAGGGTTCTGTCCGTTCATCTCTTCCCTTCTACGATTTAGTGGGTTCAAATCCTTCAAAGTATTCCATGACTTCCACCTTTCAATAATATCTTGCACGCATCCCTTGCGGCAACCTTCGAACACTCAAATGTTGAACACCTTCAATTCCGCGCACTCCCTGCAGCGATAGTCCTTCAATAGTTTCTCCAGTTTCAAACCTTGGAGTTAAAATTGGTTTGTGCACACCTTGCATGAATCCTGTTCCCAACTTCACTCTGAGGAAATGAGAACAAATGCTATCTCTTATGATCTTTCAAAGATGAACCCCTAAACTTGTTTTAAACGCACTCTTTGTGGACAATTCAACTGCACTCAAGTAGAGAAATAGTTGAAACTCATTTCACTACCCTTTTCTCTCATATTTAAAACATTCAACAAGAAATCATTCATACATAGCATAAAAGAAATTGCATGAAACAAAGAGTAAAAAATTCATGAGCATAACAATTAAATATGCATACACAGAGAATATATGGACACCATGAGTCTGAATCACAGTTTCTTTGTATTAATTCAGAACTTCTGTACATGGAGTCTGCTACTCAACTCTCTGATTCTCTCTATGCTCCTAATCATGATAAATCTAATGTTACAATGCACAATGAGGGTGTCTATATCCATTTCCGTCCACTCCTAAAACTATCTAATCATAGGATTTAAAGCTACCTACTAACATAAATGCTTTCTACCTACTATGGACGAGAGCGGATCGCTCAAGGTCCTTTACAATATATAAGTATGCCTCTTTTTAACTATCTCATTTAAGTTTGGTGCATCCAATCTTCAAAAGTTTTAAACAATTTATCATGTGCTCAAATGTGTTGTTCTTGCCCCATGCTTGCTTAACGTTGACAATGCTCTTGCATCATACTTCTTCGCTTGAAAATTTCATGGGCTCCTGTCCATGAGATCTTGCACGGTCTGTGCATGCTTTTGAATCTCTGCTTCATTCTCCTAGCTGGCATCTTCAACTAGATTTCCTTTCCATTTGACCAAGTATTCAAAGTATTGTTTTCTTCTAGTCCTTTTTCCAATTCTTTTGTCTAGTATGCTTTCTATCTGTGGATTTTCTGCAACTGGCATCTGTTTCTTCCACTGAACCACTAATTGTTCATCATTTGTTCCTGCTTCCTCAGTTTTGTATGGGTACAAATATGAGACATTGACTATTGGAGAAATTCCGATCCCATCAAGACTCTAATTGCTTCAAGACTCTACATGGTCCGATTTTCTTCATCTTCAGTTTGTTATATGTTCCTCTCAGGAACCTTTCCTTTCCCAAATGTGCCAGAATTAAGTCACCAACCTCAAACTGAAGCTGTCTCCTGTGTTGATCTTCTTTTCATTTATATACCTGGCTCGAATTTTGCAGTCGCTCCTTCACCTGGCCGTGAAGTTCCTTCATTTCTTCTGCAAAATATTCTACACTAGCACTCCTAGTTGTAGTCTATCCTGAATCTCTCAGTTCATAAATTCCTCTCGGCTGCATCCCATAGATGATCTAAAATGGACTCTGCCCTGTACTTCTGTTGATTGAATCATTATAAGAAAACTCCTCTTGTGGTAATATGTTGTGCCACTAGCTGTGGTGTTCTGTCACCAAGCTTCTCAGCAAGTCTCCCAGACTTCTGTTCACCACTTCTGTCTATCCATTTGTCTGAGTATGATAAGACAAACTAAAATACAAGTTAGTTCCTAGCTTCTTCCATAAGGTCCTCAAAAAGTGCCCTATGAATTTAGTGTCTCGATCCAAAACTATACTCCTTGGTAAGTCGTGAAGTCAAATGACTTCCTTGAAAAACAGATTCGCAATGTGAGTTGCGTCACTGGTTTTCTAACATGGAATGAAGTGTGCCATTTTGGAAAATATATCCACCACCACAAAGACTGAATCAAATCCTCTTTGTGTTCTTGGCAACCCCAATATAAAATCTATGTTGATTGCATCCCACGGTCACTCAGGTGTCGGTAATGGTTGATAAAATCTCGCATTCTACCTCTTTCCCTTCGAATGCTGGCAAATCCTGCATATGTCCATGATTGTCTTGACATCTGCTCACATTATTGACCAAAAATATGACTCATTCATCTTTGCAAAAGTCTTGTCATGACCAAACTGCCCTGCCAATCCTCCACTATGTTTTTCCTTTAGCAAGTTCTCCCTCATGGAGCATTTTGGAATACAAAGTTGATTTCCCTTAAACAACAATCCTTTCTGGATCATGTACTCTACCCATTGGCTTCTATCCCTAAGAATTGGATTCTCAGTTGCTTCATACGCCTCTTTAAAATCCTGATCATCTCTATACATGTCCCTGAGGTCATCAAAACCCAATGTTTTGACCTTGAACTCCTGCAACAACAAACACTTCCTTCTCAAAGCATCAACAACTTTGTTAGCAGTACCAGAAATATGTTTAATCACAAAAGTGAAAATTTTCATATATTCAACCCATTTGACATGTCTCTGACTCAACGTTTCCTGTTGAGTCACAAGCTGGAGTGCATGATTGTCACTGTATAAGACAAACTCTTTGGGAATTAAGTAATGCCTCCATTTCTTCAATGCCTGGATGATAGCATAGAACTCCTTGTCATATGTGGAGTACTTCACCCTTGCTTCATTCAGCTTCTAGATGAAATATTCTATTGGCCTGTCTTCTTGACTTAAGACTGTCCCGATTGCAAATCCACTCGCATCACATTTCACTTGAAATGTCCTTTAGAAATCTAGCAACACCAGAATTGGTTGTTACATAATCTTCCTCTTCAAAAAATTAAAACTCTTCTCAGCCTCTTCTGTCCAGTGAAAAGATTTGTGTCTTTTCTTCACTGTATCCATCATTGTTGCACTAATTCCACTGAAATCCCTAATGAAATTTCGGTAAAAACTAGATAATCCGTGAAAACTTCTCAACTCAAGTATGTTCTTCGGTGATGGCCAATTCTTGACCACCTCCACCTTATTGGATCCATCCTTAATTTGTCTGCAGAAATAACAAAACCCGAATAGATGAGTTATGTCTTCATGAATGAGGATTTCTTCATATTTATCAACAACTTTTCTTGCTCTAACCTCTTCATCACAATAGCCAAGTGTTTCAGATGCTCTGTCTTTGTTTTACTGAAAATCAGTATGTCATCCAAATACACAATGACAAATTTCCTGATAAATTCTTTCAAGACTTCATTCATCAACCTCATAAAGGTACTTGGCACATTTGTTAAGCGAAACATCATAACAAGCCATTCATAAAACCCTTCGTTGGTTTTGAAGGTTGTTTTCCATTCATCACCTTCTGTCATACGAATCTGGTGATATCCACTTTTCAGATCAATCTTCGAAAAATACTTTACTCCACTCAAGCAATCCATCAGATCATCCATCCTAGGCAATGGAAATCTATATCTGATGGTTATCTTATTAATCGCCCTCGATTCAGTACACATCCTCTAGCCTCCGTCTTTCTTCGGACTGAGTACTGTTGGAACAACACATGGGATCAAGCTTTCTCTAACCAACCCTTTGTCCAACAAATCATAGACTTGTCTTTTGACCTCTTCATTTTCTTGCGGCATCAATCTGTACACGCATTTATTTGGAAAACTAGCTCCTGGTATGAGATCAATATGGTGGCTCACACTTCTGATTGATGGTAACGAACGGGGTAATTCGTCCACTACTATGTCAGTGAACTCTCCAAGCAATTCCTGAACCTCTTCTGGTAAATCATCCACTCTTGTGTTGGTCAAAACAATTCTCGGTTTATTGACCACAAAGAATTGTGGTTCCTCCTTCTTCTTAACCTTGGTAAGGAGTTCCTTCCCACTCATGAGAAGTACAATGTTGCTTACTTCCATTTTTACCTCCTTATCCTTAATTGGAAGCAACATGTGTCTCCTCCCATTCTTCTCTAGGGTGTATGTGTTCATTCTCCCATCATGAATCACATTCCTGTCATATTTCCATGGTATACCCAACAATAGATGACAAACATCCATAGGAATGACATCACATAATATATTATCATTATATCCTCCTATCTTAAATTCAACTAAACATTGTTTGGTGACATTTACTTGATGTCCCTTTTGTAGCCACGAAACTCTATAGGGGCTTGGATGATCATTCATATCCAGATCTAGCTTTTCTACCATCTCAGTTTAAATGAGATTATCCATGCTACCGTTGTCCACAATGACCTTGCATACCATGTCTTTGGTTTTGAAAGAAATTCGAAAAAGTTTGTTTCTTTGCACTGAATTCTCCACCTCCTTCTCTGGCGTTAAGAGAACCTTTCACATCATAAGAGACCTTCCGCCTTCAGAATCTTTCGTCTCCACATCTTGCCTCTGTGCTTTGGAGATATGAGTCTCTCCATCCTCTTTCTTTTTATCTGGGCACTCATAAGACTTGTGCCCATCCTTTCCACATGTGAAGCATTTTATCACTCCACCTCTGCCTCTTCCTCTACCTCTAGTATGAGGAAAAGTATTATTATTGGCATAATCTCCTCTTTGTTCGGTATGCTACCCTCTCTGTTCAACATATTGTCCTCGCTGTGAGCTTCCACCTCTCTCAGTTCGAGTCTGAGGTTTCTTCCAGTCCTCCTTGGGTTTCTGGTTTTTATCTTGGACAATTGATTTTCCCCTGGCTTGACTTCTGCCTCAGCCTCTTTGACCCTATTTTCGGCTCATCTTCTCTTCTACCTTTAGAGCCATCTGATAAGCACATTCCACCGTTCAAATGGTTACCATTCTCATATCATCCTGAATACCATACCTCAGGCCATTCATGTACCTAGAAACCTTTTCATCATTACTTTCACGATGACCTTCCCTGATATTCAACCTGTAAAATTCTTCAGTATATTCCTTCACTGACATCAGCTTCTATCTCAGGTTCTACATTCTCCTGAACATTGTAATCTGGTAATCCCTGGGGATGAATTTTTCCTTCATCTTTGCAATCATCCTGTCCCAACTCTTAATTTTTTTCTTGCCTTGGCAATGCCTATCCGCTTGTAGTTCATCCCACCACAATGTTGCATGTCCTCTCAATCTCGTGATGGCATGCTTGACCTTCTTGTCCTCTTCGACGTCTTCATAGTCAAAGTAGGTGTCTAGAGCTCTAATCCAATCTAGAAGCTCTTCTACATCCAGATTTCCCTCATAAACTGGAATGTCCATCTTCTCCTTTGCACCCATTATTGCAACAACTTTAAGCAAGCGTTCATTTGTTGCATCTTCTGTTGTGACTTCTTCTTCTCCATGTCTAGCATCATCTTCATTTTTGGACTCACTAATATCTCCTACATCAGCTGTGTGCTTTTGTCTTATTTCCACGTCCACAAGTTTGGTGCGTATGTTATGCAGATCTCTTTCTACTTTTGGATTTTGCACCTATCTACTTCTTCCTCTGGATGTCTCCCTTTCCTCCACTAGATTGGGTGATTGTCTAGCTCTTCTCCTTGGTGGCATGGTGAATCTTCCTTTTCCCTGCTACAAAAATCGAAGAAGTTTTTCTAAGCTCTGATACCAACTGACGCAGACCCTAGATCCTCTGCCTCATCAAAGGCCTCTGCGTTGACCTCCTGGTCTTAAGGATCGTTTGAATTTTACCCTCGAGCCGGAGTGGCTACTTTGATTCTCCACTGGAATCTCCATTCAAATTGACCCACAGGTATTTTCTACCCCTCACACTCCCTACGCCCGATCATTGTTCTCTTCACAATATAGAAAATCGGGTTTCAGAGTTTTCAAATTCCCGATGTCATGACCTTTTGATTCCCAATTTCCCGATCTCTCAAATTCCGATTTCTCGATATGACTTCTCTTTCGAGACTTTTCCAAAAAGTCATGATTGATGTTGCACGTCCTTAAAGATGGACGGTTCTGATGTGCTTCGTGGTTTTCACCCTGGAGTTTTCTGATTCCCCATTATGACGAGATGACGTCATCTGGGCCCCACAATGGAGCTTTCCTCCTTATTGGGATTTTGGACTTCGCAATTCCGAAATGCAAGAGTTTCCTATCTTCAAGATCCGCGAAACACTGAACCTCGACTTCTTCAGATTTTTCGACACGCATCCCAACTAGATGGATGGTTCAGATCAAACCTTGAGCTTCACCAACTGCAAAGACAAACCAACCACTTATGTGAGTCCCGATGACCAATCCCCTGATTTGGGTGATCATACGACACGCGTCCTTCTTGAGATCCATGACTAAAATCCTTTCGCTGTTTCGGGACTCAAAAGGTCTCGAACTCTTGCTCTCGAGACTTTCGATATGCCGATGGCTCTCGATTTCTCCCACCTATCCCAACAGATGGACGACTCTGAATTGTTCGGGATTTTCACAATGGATTTACTCGATTTCTTGTCCACGGTATTTCCGATATACCGAACCCCTACACCTCGATAACCCGATGCCTTTCGAGGTTTTTCAATCTGCTCATGAGGGTTTAAACCCTGTGCAACTTCTGTCAATCCTATGGCTGACGGGTATCTACATGAAGAACCACTGGCTCATGATATTCTGAGCTTGAACTTCGGACATGTCTGTAACCTCCTCGCTCCTTTATCAAATTGAACGGCTGATGGGATTTTGCTAATCCTCTATGCAGGGTTCCGTCCGTTCATCTCTTCCCTTCAATGATTTAGTGGGTTCAAATCCTTCAAAGGATTCCATGACTTCCACCTTTCAAGAGTCTCTTTCACGCATCCCTTGCAGCAACCTTCGAACACTCAAATGTTGAACACCTTCAATTCTGCGCACTCCGTGCAATGACAGTCCTTCAATAGTTTCTCCAGTTTCAAACCCTAGAGTTAAAATTGGTCTGTGCACACCTTGCACGATTCCTGTGCCCAACTGCACTCTGAGGAAATGAGAACAACCGCTATCTCTTCTGAGCTTTCAGAGACGAACCCCTAAACTTATTGTCAATGCACTCCTTGTGGACAATTCAACTGCACTTCTTGCAAGAACTCTTGCTCAAGTAGAGAAACAATTGAAACTCATTTCACTACCCTTTCCTCTCATATTTCAAACATTCAACAAGAAATCATTCATACATAGCATAAAATCAATTGCATGAAAGAAAGAGTAAAACATTCACAAGCATAACAATTAAAGATGCATACACAAAGAATATATGGACACCATGAGTCTGAATCACAGTTTCTTTGTATTAATTCAGAACTTTTGTACATGGAGTCTGCTACTCATCTCTCTGCTTCTCTCTATGCTCCTAATCATGTTAAAGCTAATGTTACAATACACAATGAGGGTGTCTATAACCATTTCCCTCCACTCCTAAAACTATCTAATCAGAGGATTTAAAGCTACCTACTAACATAAATGCTTTCTACCTACTATGGACGAGAGCGAATCTCTCAAGGTCATTTACAATATATAAGTACGCCTCTCCTTAACTATCTCATTTAAGTTTGTTGCATCTAATCTTCAAAAGTTTTAAACAATTTATCATGTGCTCAAAATGCGTTGTGCTGGCCCCACGCTCGCTTGACGTTGACGATGCTCCTGTATCAGTAATAGCCTTAAACTTGGATATTTTTTCATGAAGGACAACATGTAAGTCATGATATTAGGATCTTATGATGTCATGATCAGTATGGATTGGTTGGAATCACATGCGGCGATCCTTAACTATAAGACAAAACGATTGAGTTTGCTCGATGTTGAGGGACAAGGATGTGCAATTATAGGAAGAAACCAGGGAATGTCCCTAAGGTTCATCTCTTCCCTACATCTGTGGAAGAGCATGGGCAAGGGATGCAAGTTATATGAGATCCTTGTGTTGAATGGAAAGGACATGGTGGAAGGACTAGAAAACCTTCATGTAGTACGAAAATTTTCTTATGTCTTCCCAGATGAGTTACCAGGGTTGCCACCTGAGAGGGAATTGGAATTTACCATCGACCTAAAACCTGGGACTTAATTGATAGAAAGAACACCATATTGGATGTCAAACCTTGAGTTACAGTGGTTGAAAATGAAATTAAAGAGTTACTAGACTTAGGACTTATACGTACAAGTGTGTCATCGTGGGGTGCACCTATTATTTTTATACAAAAGATGGGTCATGGAGAATCTACATTGACTATCGTAAAATGAACAAGGAAATGATCAAGAAATAGTATCTGTTGCCAATAATTCACTATTTGTTTGATCAAATGAAGGGCGCGACTATATTTTCAAATATCGACTTGAGATAAGGGTATCACCAATTATAGATCAAGGAGTAATACATTCCTAATACTACCTTAAAGATGAGTTTTGGTCATTATGATTTTATTGCTTTACTGTTTGGACTAACAAAAGAACCAGGGGTATTCATGAGCTTGATGAATGGGGTGTTCTATGAATACTTGGACAAGTTCATTGAAGTATTGATCAACGATATTTTGATTTGTTCTTGGATGATGGAAGAACATGACAAACATTGGCGCTTGGTACTACAATTTCTTTGAGAGAACAATTTTTTTGGGAATGTGTCAAAATTATCTTTTTATGAATCGAAGATTCATTATTTAGGGGATGTTATCTCCAACTAAGGTATCATTGTGGATCTGGCTAAGGTAGAGGCTATTATGGAATGGGTTGAGCTAATGAATGTCCCATAAGTGCGTAGCTTCATGCGTTTAACAGGATATTATCGATGGTTCGTCGAGGCTTTTTCGAAGATAGCAAATATGATTACATAATTGCAGAAGAAGAACAAGAAGTTTTTGTGGACCGAGAAATGTGCAGAAGCATTTCGAAGGTTCAAAGAGTTTCTTACGACACTGCCAATAATAAAAGTCCCTGAGATGGAAGAGGACTTCTTGGTATGCACTGACACACCCAAGGAAGGCTTAGGCTGAGTCTTGATGCAAGATGGTTGAGTGATCACTTACATCTCAAGGAAGTTAAGAAAGCACGAGGAGAACTATGAGACACATGATTTGGAGTTATTAGCCATTATGTATGCCCTGAGAGTGTGGAGACACTACCTTATTGGATGTAAATTTGAACTAAAAATGGAGCCCTGTGGCTTACAACACATTTTTATGCAAAGGGACTTGAACGCATGAGAAAGGCATTGGTCGAAACTTCTTAGCGAGTACAATTTCAATATTACCTACATAAAATGAAAAATGAAGAGAGTGGATTATGTGTTGAGTCAGATAGCACACATATTTTCAGTGATACCTCTTCGGATGAATCTACGTGAAAATATTCTAACTATACAAAATGATGATGACTGGTATCAAGAGGTTAAGAAATTTATTAGACAAAACACCATGTTGATACCAAAATTTGAGGGATAGAAATTTTACGGATTAATGAAATATAATAATCGGATTTACATACCATCCAATGAAAAGTTGATAATTTTGATCTGAAACGAAGCTCATAGAGTAGTGCACATGGCTCATCCATGAGTCATAAAGATGAGGGCATACCTTAAACCCTTATACTTCTGGAAGGGAATGAAGGTAGACATAGTCAACTACGTGGCGAGATGTATAGATTATCAACAAGTAAAGGATGAACATAGACATCTGGAAGGATTAATACATCCACACATTATTTCAAAATCGAAAAGGAACGCCATTTCAAAGGATATCATTGTTGGATTTTCGTCGATGGCAAGGAGGCACGAGTAGATTTTCGCATTAGCTGATACTCTGACGAAGAGTGCACATTTTATCCCTATCCATATGATGTATCAGGTGCCTGATATAGCTAGAGTCTTTATCAATGAGATAGTGAGACTACATGACGTGCCTAAGAGGATCATATATGATCGAGGATTAGTGCTTACCAAATAATTTTGGACTAGTTTCGATGAGGCCTTGGGAACCCAACTTAACTTTAGTACCATATATCACCCGAAGACAAAACAATGAACCAAATTTTGGAGGATATGTTTTGTATGTACGTGATGGACCAACATAAGCGTTGGGAAGATTTCTTGCCACTGCTAGAGTTTGCATGCAACAAAAACTATGAAAGTACCATCAAGATGGTGACTTTTGAGTTTCTTTGAAAGTGACCATGTCAGACGCCTTTGAGTTGGGATCGGATTGAGGATAGTGTCCTAGTAGGACCAGAAGCGATCCAAGAAATGGAAGATAAAATGAAAACGATAAGACTATGGATCAAGGAATTGCAGGATCGACAGAAGAGTTATGTCGATGCGCATTGTGTTGACCGTAGTTATGAAATTGTAAATTGAGTCTTGTTGTGGGTGAAACCTCACATGACTTCTATCAAGTTTGGAAAGAGTGATAAAATCTCTCCTAGGTTTGTGGGACCCTTCAAGGCAGTGGAAAGGAAGGGGTCTGTGGCCTATCGACTAGATGCTCCTAACTCTTTGAGGCGTATGAAGGATGTTTTTCATGTATCTATTTTGAGACATTACATTAGTAATGCAAGAGCCTCGTCAACCAAAGCCACATGGGATGAGATCACACCGCTTAGTGCACCTTTTGAGTAAAATTTTAAATTTTGAAAGATAGTGTATCTCAGAGAACTTCTTAGTAAAAGATGAATCAGAGAAGTTAATGGGAGGAGGTTGAATAATCACGTCAAAACTAGAAGAGATCATATCATCCTTTAGTTATTTTATTTTGGCGTGGAACTGAACATTCGCCTTAAATTGTCTATAACAAGCATTTATGTAATAAGAATTAAGTAGCTATAGAATTTAATTTCGATCGAGTAGGTAGTTGGAGGAAACCCAAGAGAACCTATTGCATAAGTAGGTTCATTGTATACCTGAATAAGGTTAGCTACATATTAGTAGGATATAGTCATTACTGAATGTAATTTTCTTTTATCAGGCTGTAGCCACATACATTAGATGGAATATAATAAAGGGATATTGACCCAACGCACAGTGTTTCTACTTTTTACAGTTTCGCGTTGTTATTTTATGTTTTCATATATGAATGAGTTGTGTCATTGAGCATATGAAACTGTGAAGTATTTGGATAAGTTTCAATTGTTTTTCTTCATTAATATCATGCAAGGTGTGCATACAGTCTGCAAAGAGTGCATTGATGGATTCTATTTTGACTTGGATGCTCAGAGGAGATAGCATGAAACTTACATTGCAAAGAGTGCAAAGGGAATGTTACAAGGTTTGCATAGTCACCTGCAAGAAGTTAAGTCTTTCATAGGAATCTATTGAAAGGACTACACAAATTAGATGTTCGACTAAGTGTTAGATTAATCCCTCTGAGGATTCAAAGGGTCTGAGAGATAAAGCTCAAGAGAGATATTGGGGATAAATATTCAAAGGGAGTGAATCTCTGAAGGTTTCACGAGTCATGAGATAAGATCCATCCCTAAGGGAGTGGGATCGTTCCAGATCATTGGATCTGGGAAAATCTCATGATTTTTAAGTCTTTTCATGCACATAGGAGAGAGGATTCACCGAATTCTCTAAGAGACCAGGGACCGTCCATCATCCAGAGGGACAAGTGGCATAATTTCCACAACTCCAGAGAGAAATTACTTCAGAAGCTTTATGGACAATGAGAATGAAAAATCGCCAAAGAGCCAAAGTTTGAAGTAGACCGAGGTTGTTGGTTTCTAGGATATATGTGTTGAAAGATCTGAGACTTTGAGAAAATTCACTTCGGAGGATTCAAAGTGTGGAGTGTGACAAACTCCCAAAGTCTCAAAGGCCGAAGAAGATCACAACCGTCCATTGTGGAGAGCACATGGTGAGAGATCCAAAAGTTCAAGGCTTAATGCTTTGAAAGGAAGTCGATGTGAGTGGATAAGATCTGGACCATCAGATCTAGAAGGACACATGGCAGGAATCTGTCACCTTCGGGTGAAACCACTCTGCGAGGAACGAGTGTGCGGGATTTTGAAACTCCTAAAGCTTGAAGAGACGAAGTGGATATTGGTCATCAGATCTAGAAGGAAACACGTCAATAGATTGTGTACTTCAGGTGAAAGTACTTCAGGAAGAAGCAAGCGTAGGATTTTGAAACTCCCAAAGACCTAAGAAATGAAGTTAACCTGAGTCCTCGATGTGTGGGAAACAAACATCGATAGATTGTGAACTCCGACTAAAAGCATTCCGGGAGAAATTCACCTCGGAGAAGTCGAGACATCTGAAGGCTGAAGTCCCAAAGTGGAATAGAGCCATTGATTTGAGGTGGACGTGTGGTGCCTTAGCTATAAATTCTGGTATGGAATAATCTGGGGGAAATCAGAGGTCGAAAGTGTCAAACTCCTGAAACACGGAGTCCCAAAGTGGATTTTGATCGTTGATTGTGAAGGAGGCTGAGGACCATTGATTCGATCTTGGTTGAAGGTTTCTATGTCATGAAGCGTTAGGAGGTTAAACCCTAGGTTGGCAGCCCACAATTACTATGAACAATCGATTGACAGACCAATCGGTAACAATCAGATCGTGACCATGAAAATCCTGAGGGCGATAACAGGGCCTATGTTTAATTGAGTTTGGGACCAACAAGGTTCTGAGGAGATGATATAGCTCAAATATTTAACAATCCTTGACCAAGAGGTCGAGCAGACCTGAGGGAGAGTACGAGGGTCTATGTCAAGTAGTATCATATCACTGTGGTGGGATGAAGTGTAGGCTGACAGACAAAGAAAAGGTAAGAAAAATATTAATATTTGTGATAGAATGGTAGCAAAGATGAAAGATTATTTCATGCCCAAGGATTATCAGATAATTATGTTCAGCATGATGCAAAGCCTGATATAGAAGGGAATGACAGTGGACGAGTACATAGAATATTTTTACAAGATGAACATCAGGACTGAACAGAGGGAGAGAGATGAAGAGAAAGTTGTCAGGTACATAAAGTCTTGAGATATGAAATCTAGGATGAAATCAGCCTGATGTTGGTGAGGACAGTAGAGGAGGCATATCAATAAGCATTGAAAGTAGAGAAGAAGTTGACCACAAAACTCTTTTCACAGAAGAAAAAAATTTCGCTTCTCAATGACAACAAGGGTTAGATCTCGGTTAGCATACATGAAAGATGCACTTTTCCTATTTTTTTATTATTTTCCAAGATCATACAAGGCATGAGGAAAAGAGAATACACAGATATAAAATAGTAGCAACCTAGAAATAAATAATAATAAAAAAAAAAAAACCAAAATGATACTCTACAAAAAATTTAACGGGGTGGTCGTCAAGTCCTCCATGAATGAAATTTCCTCCAAATTACCAGAGGCCGAAGTCACCTGACCCTCTTTAAACCCTGTCATGCTGAGTGCGCTATGAGTGAGAGTGATCGCATGAGGGAGGTGTCCCTCCACCGTATAACTGTTGTTATGGTCATCCACCATCGTAAATGCAGGCTTGTGGGTGGCGCCCATCAACATTTATGCTATGGCTTAGTGCTAAGACCAGAGTCAATGGTCTACCGCGTGTCACCCCATCCAGGGAAATTTCTACATTACGTTAATGTAATAATGTATCCATACTTTAATAATGTATTACTACTTTATTAATGTATTATTTGCTCACTGTATTAATACTTTATTTTAATCCACTTGAATTATATTAATGTACTATTTCAATAGTTTATTAATGCATTTTAATTCACTTGAATTGTTATTTAATCTTTAAGAAACACTATAAATATGTAAATATATATAATCTTGTGAAAGATTCCAATTTTTTATTTATTTAAATTTTAAAAAATATTTATTAATAAAATAATAAGAAACAACTATATTTTAAGTTTTTAAATATTTAAATTATATAGGTATTTCTTAATGGAATAATAGTAATAAACTGTAGTTCAAGTTTGTTTTCTCTTCACTAAATGAGTTTTATTGTAGTGGAATTTATTAATTTCCTTATAATATTATAACTCATCACGTGGAAAGTTTTATATGATTTTCTATTAATGTTCTTATGACAAGTATAAATTATTAAATGATTTATTATCAATCTCCTTAGAACAAGTATAATTCATCATCTACAAAGATCAAGATGATTTTCTATCAATATTTTTAGAACAACTAAAAATCATTAGTTGTAAAGTTAAAGATGATTTTCTATCAAAATTGTTAGATTTTTTTTTAAACTTATCTTTGTGACAAATGAGAAAGATTGTTAATTTTTTTTTTAAACTTCGTCAAAACTTCCTTTATAATGTGTTAAACATAAACCAACATTATCTTGTGAAGAACATGATCCAACTTTGCAATTTGACAAGTTCACCCCAGGAAAATGGGAAAGACCGTAAAATGGACAAGTCATTGGTCCAAGTGTTAAAGTTAAGTTTAAAGTGTTGTATCGATAGATTTCAGGGACCCATTGTATCATTCGTGCACTCTAGATATAACTAGGAGATCATCGAGATGTTTCTAAAAAGATGTTTTGTTAGGTTGAATGACTTTGTTGTCAAAAAGTATTGATGTGTTATCAACTTGAAATGAACATGTGTGAAGAGTTATGACACAAGTTATATTCGATAATTATTAAGAGTAAATTATGATTTACAACATGTTTAAAAACATGAAACCTTGTAACAGAAGTTTTTGTTTTTATATAGAATTCAATGTTTATAAAATGTGTAGAAAAATAAAAAATGAAAATATTAGGATTGACAATATGTTTAAAAATATAGAATCTTATAACATAAGTTCATTATAAAATTAAGTATTTATGAAATGTGTAGAAAAATAAAAAAAACTTAATATAATTAAAAAATAATAATTAAATGATATATAGAAGATATATTCATCCAGTTATATATGTATTTATATATTTAAATTATATATAAATTTATATATATAATTTACTCACAATCATTCTAACATTAGATTATATTTCATGACCATGTAGATCTATGTACTTATATATATATATATATATATATATATATATATATTAATGCAAAAGCTAATAGAATTGGGTGTAAGCTAAACCCCAAACAAAACCGACCTTTGCCGACCGTCCTTTCACGGCGTCCGGACTCCCGTCCGACTCCCATCGCCGATCGTCT